>WFAB01001878.1:0-76888 GCA_018977245.1 Lethenteron camtschaticum | reverse complement strand
AGGAGACAGCTGTAGACTAACAGTGACACTACGTAGAGAGAGACACAGCGAGCGGAGACAGAGACAGCCTGTAGACTAAACAGTGACACTACGTAGGAGAGACACAGCGAGCCAGGAGACAGCGTGACTACAGTGACACTACGTAGAGAGAAACACAGCAAGACAGGAGACAGCTGTAGACTAACAGTGACACTCACGAAGTGAGAGGCACAGCGAGACAGGAGACAGCTGTAGACTAACAGTGACACTAGAGACACAGCGAGACAGGAAGCTGTAGACTAACAGTGACACTACGTAGAGAGAGACACAGCGAGACAGGAGACAGCTGTAGATAACAGTGACAATACGTAAAGAGAGACACAGCGAGACAGGAGACAGCTGTAGACTAACAGTGACACTACGTAGAGAGAGACAGTGAGCCAGGAGACAGCTGTAGACTAACAGTGACACTACGTAGAGAGAGACACAGTGAGACAGGAGACAGCTGTAGACTAACAGTGACACTCACGAGTGAGAGGCACAGCGAGACAGGAGACAGCTGTAGACTAACAGTGCCACTCACGTAGAGAGAGACACAGCGAGACAGGAGGCAGCTGTAGACTAACAGTGACACTCACGAAGTGAGAGGCACAGCGAGACAGGAGACAGCTGTAGACTAACAGTGACACTCACGTAGAGAGAGACACAGCGAGACAGGAGACAGCTGTAGACTAACAGTGACACTCACGTAGAGAGAGACACAGCGAGACAGGAGACAGCTGTAGACTAACAGTGACACTCACGAAGTGAGAGGCACAGCGAGACAGGAGACAGCTGTAGACTAAGTGACACTCACGTAGAGAGAGACACAGCGAGACAGGCAGCTGTAGACTAACAGTGACACTCACGTAGAGAGAGACACAGCGAGACAGGAGACAGCTGTAGACTAACAGTGACACTCACGTAGAGAGAGACACAGCGAGACAGGCAGCTGTAGACTAACAGTGCCTCTCACGTAGAGAGAGACACAGCGAGACAGGCAGCTGTAGACTAAAAGTGACATCACGTAGAGAGAGACACAGCGAGAAAGGAGGCAGCTGTAGACTAACAGTGACACTCACGAAGTGAGAGGCACAGCGAGACAGGAGACAGCTGTAGACTAACAGTGACACGTAGAGACACAGCGAGACAGGAAGCTGTAGACTAACAGTGACACTACGTAGAGAGAGACACAGCGAGACAGGAGACAGCTGTAGACTAACAGTGACACTACGTAGAGAGAGACACAGCGAGACAGGAGGCAGCTGTAGACTAACAGTGACACTCACGTAGAGAGAGACACAGCGAGACAGGAGGCAGCTGTAGACTAACAGTGCCACTACGTAGAGAGAGACACAGCGAGACAGGAGGCAGCTGTAGACTAACAGTGACACTCACGAAGTGAGAGGCACAGCGAGACAGGAGACAGTTGTAGACTAACAGTGGCACTCACGTAGAGAGAGACACAGCGAGACAGGAGACAGCTGTAGACTAACAGTGACACTCACGTAGAGAGAGACACAGCGAGACAGGAGACAGCTGTAGACTAACAGTGACACTCACGAAGTGAGAGGCACAGCGAGACAGGAGACAGCTGTAGACTAACAGTGACACTCACGTAGAGAGAGACACAGCGAGACAGGAGGCAGCTGTAGACTAACAGTGACACTCACGTAGAGAGACACAGCGAGACAGGAGACAGCTGTAGACTAACAGTGACACTCACGTAGAGAGAGACACAGCGAGACAGGCAGCTGTAGACTAACAGTGCCTCTCACGTAGAGAGAGACACAGCGAGACAGGCAGCTGTAGACTAAAAGTGAACATCAACGTAGAGAGAGACACAGCGAGAAAGGAGGCAGCTGTAGACTAACAGTGACACTCACGAAGTGAGAGGCACAGCGAGACAGGAGACAGTTGTAGACTAACAGTGGCACTCACGTAGAGAGAGACACAGCGAGACAGGAGACAGCTGTAGACTAACAGTGACACTCACGTAGAGAGAGACACAGCGAGACAGGAGACAGCTGTAGACTAACAGTGACACTCACGAAGTGAGAGGCACAGCGAGACAGGAGACAGCTGTAGACTAACAGTGACACTCACGTAGAGAGACAGCGAGACAGGAGGCAGCTGTAGACTAACAGTGACACTCACGTAGAGAGAGAGACACAGCGAGACAGGAGACAGCTGTAGACTAACAGTGACACTCACGTAGAGAGAGACACAGCGAGACAGGCAGCTGTAGACTAACAGTGCCTCTCACGTAGAGAGAGACACAGCGAGACAGGCAGCTGTAGACTAAAAGTGAACATCAACGTAGAGAGAGACACAGCGAGAAAGGAGGCAGCTGTAGACTAACAGTGACACTCACGAAGTGAGAGGCACAGCGAGACAGGAGACAGCTGTAGACTAACAGTGACACGTAGAGACAGCGAGACAGGAAGCTGTAGACTAACAGTGACACTACGTAGAGAGAGACACAGCGAGACAGGAGACAGCTGTAGACTAACAGTGACACTACGTAGAGAGAGACACAGCGAGACAGGAGACAGCTGTAGACTAACAGTGACACTACGTAGAGAGAGACACAGCGAGACAGGAGGCAGCTGTAGACTAACAGTGACACTCACGTAGAGAGAGACACAGCGAGACAGGAGGCAGCTGTAGACTAACAGTGACACTCACGAAGTGAGAGGCACAGCGAGACAGGAGACAGCTGTAGACTAACAGTGACACTCACGTAGAGAGAGACACAGCGAGACAGGAGACAGCTGTAAACTAACAGTGCCACTACGTAGAGAGAGACACAGCGAGACAGGAGACAGCTGTAGACTAACAGTGACACTACGTCGAGAGAGACACAGCGAGACAGGAGACAGCTGTAGACTAACAGTGACACTACGTAGAGAGAGACACAGCGAGACAGGAGACAGCTGTAGACTAACAGTGACACTACGTAGAGAGAGACACAGCGAGACAGACAGCTGTAGACTAAGTGACACTCACGTAGAGAGAGACACAGCGAGACAGGAGGCAGCTGTAGACTAACAGTGACACTCACGTAGAGAGACTCAGCGAGACAGGAGACAGCTGTAGACTAACAGTGACACTACGTAGAGAGAGACACAGCGAGACAGGAGACAGCTGTAGACTAACAGTGACACTCACGTAGAGAGACACAGCGAGACAGGAGACAGCTGTAGACTAACAGTGACACTCACGTAGAGAGAGACACAGCGAGACAGGCAGCTGTAGACTAACAGTGACACTCACGTAGAGAGACACGCGAGACAGGCAGCTGTAGACTAACAGTGACACTCACGTAGAGAGACACAGCGAGCCAGGCAGCTGTAGACTAACAGTGACACTCACGTAGAGAGACACAGCGAGACAGGAGACAGCTGTAGACTAACAGTGACACTCACGTAGAGAGAGACACAGCGAGACAGGAGACAGCTGTAGACTAACAGTGACACTACGTAGAGAGAGACACAGCGAGACAGGAAGCTGTAGACTAACAGTGACACTCACGAAGTGAGAGGCACAGCGAGACAGGAGACAGCTGTAGACTAACAGTGCCACTACGTCGAGAGAGACACAGCAAGACAGGCAGCTGTAGACTAACAGTGACACTACGTAGAGAGAGACACAGCGAGACAGGAGACAGCTGTAGACTAACAGTGACACTACGTAGAGACAGCGAGACAGGAGGCAGCTGTAGACTAACAGTGACACGTAGAGAGAGACTCAGCGAGACAGGAGACAGCTGTAGACTAACAGTGACACTCACGTAGAGAGAGACACAGCGAGACAGGAGACAGCTGTAGACTAACAGTGACACTACGTAGAGAGAGGCACAGCGAGACAGGAGACAGCTGTAGACTAACAGTGACACTACGTAGAGACAGCGAGACAGGAAGCTGTAGACTAACAGTGACACGTAGAGAGAGACTCAGCGAGACAGGCAGCTGTAGACTAACAGTGACACTCACGTAGAGAGAGACTCAGCGAGACAGGAGACAGCTGTAGACTAACAGAGACACTCACGTAGAGAGAGACTCAGCGAGACAGGCAGCTGTAGACTAAGTGACACTACGTAGAGACACAGCGAGACAGGAGACAGCTGTAGACTAACAGTGACACTCACGTAGAGAGACTCAGCGAGACAGGAGACAGCTGTCTCGACGGTCAATGGTATTGTATAGCAGATTGTATAATAATAAATAGTATAAAATTGTAACGTTTAATACAATGTATAAGGCAATATATAGTATCGTAATTGTATAGTGAATATACAGCAGTGTGATATACAGTAGGGTGGATAGAATAATACATAGTGTAATATTACAATGTAATTTAAGGTTGGGTGGGTGTATAGTATCTATATATAAAATCGTTCATGTCTGTCTGTCTGTGTGTGTGTGGACTTTGGCCCATACGCACTTTCATTGGACGGCGGTTGCCCTGGCAACGGCTAGCCACGCCTTCGCCGCTTTCATTGGACCTGGCAACGGCTAGCCACGCCTTCGCCAAGGCTGCAGTTTCATTGGACGGCGGTTGCCCCTGCCAACGGCTAGCCACGCCTTCGCCACTTTCATAAGCTCCGTATTTAATTAAATAATACCCATTACACAGTATTGTTGGAGCGCTAGGGGGGGGGGGGAAGGAACGCCACCCGTACCCTGCTCTTCCAAGCCGACAATTTTAGGCGAGGCCGCAGGCTTTGCACGCTACTAGGCCTCGACACCCACCACGCCACTCTGAGGTAAATTTATCAAAGTTTTCCTACTCTTCACTACACCCCCACCACAATGTGTGCTATTAATATTACTTTTAAACCCAACGCGCCAACAATCGATTACTTTAATGTTCACTGTACAAATACTCATTAAGCTGGGTGAGCGTACTGCCAGTCTATCATGTACACTGTAGCCTGCTTATTAAGCTCGGTGAGCGTACTGCCACTCTATCATGTACACTCTAGCCTGCTTATGAAGCTGAGTGCGTGTACTGGCAGTCTATAATGTGACTCTTGCCTGGTTATTATAATCGATTCTTTATATGTTCTTTGTACAAACAGTCATTAAGCTGCTTGAGCGACTCCAGTTCGATTCCAACTCACGCCCACCACCGCTGACGATTATTTGAAACGGACCTGGCCCTCCCCTAGTCCACTCAGCCTCAAACGCGTAACTGCTGTCGTGTGTGAACATCGTCACTGGGGAGACAAAGGCGGCCGGGCATCGTGGATCCAAGTCCGGGTCATGTGTATGTGTGTTTGTGTTTATGTGTATGTCTGTGTGTCTCTATGTATGTGTGTATGTATGTATGTGTTTGTGTGTATGTGTGTGTGTATGTATGTGGGTTTTTTGTATGTCTTTATGTGTATGTCTGCGTGTCTCTATGTATGTGTGTATGTACGTGTGTGCATGTGTTTGTGTGTATGTGTGTGTGTCATGTATGTGTGTGTATGTGTTTCTGTGTATGTATGTGTGTGTATGTATGTGTTATGTGTCTGTCTGTGTGTCTGCATGTATGTGTGTGTGTATTGTGTATGTGTTTGTGTGCATGTATGTGTGTGTTTTGTGTGTATGTGTATGTCTGTGTGTATGTATGTGTGTATGTGTTGTGTGTATGTGTGTGTGTGTTTACGCTCGCATTACACAAATGTGTTGCTGGCCTAAGGCGTTCCTCGCACAGCATTGCCGCTTTATTATTTCAGTCGCTTACTGCCTTACGCACCCTGAAAGTCGTGTGTGTCTGCAGCAAGCGCGTGTATGTGTACCTATGGACGCGCGCGCGTGTGTTGTGTAGGGGAACGGTACTGTAGTGCTTAGCGTGCTGTCTGTGTCTGTGTGTCTGTGTGTGTGTCTGTGTGTGTGCGTGTGTGGTGTGTGGGGAGCGGTAGTGTAGTGCTTAGCGTGCTGTCTGTGTGTCTGTGTGTGTCTGTCTGTGTCTGTCTGTGTGTGTCTGTGTGTGTGTCTGTGCGTGTGTGGTGTGTGAGGAGCGGTGGGTGTAGTGCTTAACGCTACGCTGCGCTACCAACCCGGCGAACCGAGTTCGATTCCCGCTCACGCCCACCACCGGTGACGATTATTTGAACCTCCCNTAGGTCGACTCAGCCTCAAACGAGTAACTGGTGTGGCGTATAACATCGGCACTTGGGAGACAAAGGCGGCCGGCGTGGTGGATCCAAGTCCCGGGCGAAGCCGGGTCATGTGTATGTGTTTATGTGTATGTCTGTGTGTCTGTATGCATGTGTGTATGTATGTGTGTGTATGTGTTTGTGTGTATGTCTGTGTGTGTATGTATGTGGGTTTTTTGTATGTGTTTATGTCTGTGTCTGTATGTGTGTATGTACGTGTGTGTATGTGTTTGTGTGTGTATGTATGTGTGTATGTGTTTCTGTGTATGTATGTGTGTATGTATGTGTGNTATGTGTGTCTCGTGTGTCTGCATGTATGTCTGTGTGTATTGTGTTTGTGTGTATGTATGTGTGTGTTTGTGTGTATGTGTATGTCTGTGTGTATGTATGTGTGTGTATGTGTGTGTGTATGTATGTGTATGTATGTGTTTGTATGTGTTGTGTGTTACGCTCGCATTACACAAATGTGTTGCAGGTCTAAGGCGTTCCTCGCGCAGCATTGCCGCTTTATTATTGCAGTCGTTTACTGCCGTGCGCACCCTGAAAGTCGTGTGTGTCTGCAGCAAGCGCGTGTATGTGTTCCTATGGACGCGCGCGCGTGTGTTGTGTAGGGGAACGGTAGTGTAGTGCTTAGCGTGCTGTCTGTGTCTGTGTGTGTGTCTGTGTGTGTCTGTGTGTGTNCGTGTGTGTGTGTGGGAGCGATAGTGTAGTGCTTAGCGTGCTGTCTGTGTGTCTGTGTGTGTCTGTCTGTGTCTGTCTGCGTGTGTCTGCGTGTGTCTGCGTGTGTCTGGTGTGTGTCTGTGTGTGTGTCTGTGCGTGTGTGGTGTGTGAGGAGCGGTGGTGTAGTGCTTAACGCTACGCTGCGCTACCAACCCGGCGAACCGAGTTCGATTCCCGCTCACGGCCACCACCGGTGACGATTATTTGAACCTCCCCTAGGTCGACTCAGCCTCAAACGAGTAACTGGTGTTGCGTATTAACATCGGCACTGGGGAGACAAAGGCGGCCGGCGTGGTGGATGCAAGTCCCGGGCGAAGCCGGGTCATGTGTATGTGTGTATGTGTTTATGTGTATGTCTGTGTGTCTGTATGCATGTGTGTATGTATGTGTGTGCATGTGTTTGTGTGTATGTATGTGTGTGTATGTATGTGGGTTTTTTGTATGTGTTTATGTGTATGTCTGCGTGCCTGTATGTATGTGTGTATGTACGTCTGTGGATGTGTTTGTGTGTATGTATGTGTGTGTCTATGTATGTGTGTATGTGTTCTGTGTTTGTATGTGTGTGTATGTATGTGTGTTATGTGTCTGTCTGTGTGTCTGCATGTATGTGTGTGTATTGTGTATGTGTTGTGTGTGTTTGTGTGTTTACGCTCGCATTACACAAATGTGTAATGCGGGTCTAAGGCGTTCCTTACACAGCATTGCCGCTTTATTATTTCAGTCGTTTACTGCCGTACGCACCCTGAAAGTCGTGTGTGTCTGCAGCAAGCGCGTGTATGTGTACCTATGGACGCGCGCGCGTGTGTTGTGTAGGGGAACGGTAGTGTAGTGCTTAGCGTGCTGCCTGTGTCTGTGTGTGTGTGTCTGTGTGTGTGTGNCTGTGTGTGTGTCTGTGTGTGTGCGTGTGTGCTGTGTGGGAGCGGTAGTGTAGTGGTTAGCGTGCTGTCTGTGTGTGTGTGTCTCTGTCTGTGTGTGTCTGCGTGTGTCTGTGTGTGTGTCTGTGTGTGTGTCTGTGCGTGTGTGGTGTGTGAGGAGCGGTGGGTGTAGTGCTTAACGCTACGCTGCGCTACCAACCCGGCGAACCCAGTTCGATTCCCGCTCACGGCCACCACCGGTGACGATTATTTGAACCTCCCCTAGGTCGACTCTGCCTCAAACGAGTAACTGCTGTAGCGTATTAACATCGCCACTGGGGAGACAAAGGCGGCCGGCCGTGGTAGATACAAGTCCCGGGCGAAGCCGGGTGTACAGTAGTACAGTATATAATTTAACGCTGGGTTTGTCTATGGCAGCACATAGTACGGGCTGAGTGTGAAATGGACTCGAACCTGCACCTCTGCATTGCAAGTGCAGTGAGCTGACGCCCCCGCGTGTGGAGGGTAAAGTTGTGGGTACACCCACCCGCTCCAACGGGTTGGACCAGCGTGGAAGAGTAGACCAAATACTCCACATCGCGGCCTCTAGTGGAGACCATTTCTGCCACGACAACAACTCCGTCCCTCCAGATACAAAATAACTAAATGTAACTCAACCCATCAGCCACAATCTGGCAGTGCCTCTCCTCATCATCATCATCAGCAGGCCGCGCTGCTTGGAGCAGCGCCGTGAACTCAGCAGGCGCCCAGAGCGTAACGGCTGTGAGCCAGGCGCCTCCTCTGCCTCCCCTCTCCACCACCGCCACTGCTGATGTGTCCACACCGTGCAAGTTCTCACCTTGTTCGGGCTGAGTCGATGTAGAGGAGGACCAGCCAGCGAGCCGCCGCTTCAGCAGCGACGGTGGCCGCGAGCGGGAATCCGAATCAGCCGCTCGCCACCCACAATGCACAGCGCTGCCTCCACTCGCCCCGCCTCGGCGGGGGNAGGGGCGGGGAGAGGGGCGGGGGGGGGGGGGGGGGGGGGGGGGGGGGGGGGGGGGGGGGGGGGGGGGGGGGGGGGGGGGGGGGGGGGGGGGGGGGGGGGGGGGGGGGGGGGGGGGGGGGGGGGGGGGGGGGGCGGGGGAGAGGGGGGGGGGGGGGGGGGGCAGGGGGGGTGAGGGGCTCAGGGCTCCACGTCTCGGTGGGCGTGGTCACCTGGTACCGCCCCTCGTCTCGAGCCACGCGCTTCCCCTGGCAGTTTGTCCGTAGAGAGGCGGGGAGAACCTGGCGAAGGTGAGGAGTGGATCTCGCTGTGGGTGGGTGGTGCGGTGGTGTGAGTCTGTGTGTGTGGTGTGAGTCTGTGTTTGTGTGAGTCCGTGTGTGTTTGTATCCGTGTGTGAGTCTGTGTGTGTGTGAGTGGTTAACGCGCTGTCAACACCAGTGACGATTATATAACCGGTCCTGGGCCTCCCNTAGGTCGACTCAGCCTCAAATGAGTACCTGGTGTGGTGTGTAAATATCGCCACTCGGAGACAAAGGCGCGGGCGCGGTGTTGGCCACCCACGCCCTCGTGTGCTGTTCCGGCCTTCATAGGTGATGCTGGCTAACAGCACTTGCCCCAACAGTTTATTTCAGCTATAAGGGGATCTTTATCTTTGATGTTGGTGGTAGTGTTGTTGGTGGTGTTGATGGTGGTGCTGTTGGTGTTGTTGGTGGTGGTGCTGTTGGTGTTGGTGGTGCTGGTGACGGTGTTGATGATGGTGATATTCTTGTTGGTGGTGGTGTTGATGGTGTTAGTGGTGTTGGTGGTGGTGTCGGTGGTGGTTCCAACGAGCCATCCTGGTTTAACCTAGCTGGATTGTGTGAGGAGCTCACAAATCCTTGAAGGATCTGGACACATTCCCACCAGTAAGCTCCTCCGGCAGGCAAGGCTGCGTTGGCTGGGTCTTGTAGCCCGCATACCCAAGCGGTTTCTTTTTGGCCGCATAAAGGGGGCTAAACGGCCACGACATGGGCTGTCGAAAATATGGACTGATGCTGTATGGGAGGATGTTGAGTGGACTTGTGAAAGACTGGTACCAGTGGTGTAAATACATCCTTCACGAGGAAGCTCGTGAAGGAGGCTACTGGACAGTTGGAGGCAGACTGCCTCCAACAACAACTGAGGGCAGAGGAGTGACGCTCACAACGAGTGGCGGATAAAATTCGGCAAGTTGGCACAGTTGGGCATACAGCTGGTGTATCTACCAAGCATCTCAGCCAACCTTTGGAACCTGGGTCTGTCCCTGACGTCTTGTCAGCGAGCCTTCGACACTTCGCGTGGCCTGAAAGTGCACCTGGCCTGGCACAGGCGCCGTGGTGACATCATCGCTACTTAGTGGCGAATGTCGGTTGTTGTTTTTGTGTTTCGTGTTGTGAGTGATTGTGTTGAGATGTGGGTTCATGGTGTGCGTCCGCATTGTGACTTGACTCGTGTTGAGATGTGGGTGCCGTCACACCCCTCGACTCTATGTGATCCTCGGCTTCGTCTCCTGCTTTGCACCCTGCTCTGCAAGTTGCCACCATGGAGGTACGTGTGGCTCTTCGACTCGTGTGGTGAAGTATTAATGGACGTGTGCTCTCCACTCCGCGTGTGGCTGTCACCTATCCATACACCTAAGTGTGCATCTGCTTGGCTGCCTGAGTGTGTGTGCATCTATCAGAGTATCTCCCNAAGATCCTCTCTGTGTACCTGCCTTTCTACGTTTTAATAATCTACTGTACTTTTATCTATCCACTACTGGATAAAGGCCTCCTTCCTTGAGACCCTGCTACCCCTCACGATCCTGCGATGGAATAATCCACCAAGCACCGATTTTGTCGCTCCATCTTTCTAGCAGCCGTCCTCTCAGACGTGTTCTGATACTTGGCTGCACCTCCGTTATTGTTCTTGACCATCAGCCATCGTTGTTCCTCGTGGTCGTGGCATGTCCTGGCCCAGCCCTACTTCTCTTAACAGTTTGAAGGATGCCATTAATCTGCGTGTGTCCTTTAAATACACACGTGTCTCATTGTTAATCCAAGTGTGACATCTGACATTGGCCAAATATCTGAACGCTGAGAACTGACATCTCAGCAGGACCCTCCTGAATGTGGAGCCCAGGATCTCAGAGATCCTGGCTCAGTGCTTGCCGCTTGCACTATCCCCCACATCTTGCTAAAGCCTATGTGGTGGACCTTTGTGTGGGTGTAGATGAGCCAATCTGGAGAGGCGAGGAATAAGGGCGAATCTTGTACCACGTGGAGGGCGCTGTCCTCAGAGGGCACCATCTGCATCAAATCACCGCAAGGTAAGAACAGGAATGAGGGATGTCACAGAGGGCCATGGGAATGGTGGAACATCCCGATGGCCATGTTGCATGGTGGATGTCACAGTGGCCATGATGCATTGAAGATTTCATAGCGGCCATGATGCATGAGTGATATCCAGGTGGCCAAGTTGCATGGGGACTTCATGTTGGCAGTGTTGTATGGGGACTTAATGGTAGCCATGTTGCATGGGGACTGCACCATGGTGGCCATGTTGCATGGGGATGATTATTTGTGCTCTGGCCTCAGCACATCACACGCTTTCAGATGCGCTTCCGATATTAGGAAGCCACTGGAGCGATATACTTTTAAATCATCTAGATTGAAAACTCATTTCTTGAGAACTTATTTGGGGCATCAAGTCCGATTTAGTTACATTTAATTTGTATCCCGAAGCACCTCCATATTCCGTCACTAAGGCCAGAACGGCGGGGAATGAGGCCTCCGAATTTGGGTGATGAGCAGGCGTCGCCACCCCACGCCAGCAGGGGCGGCATAAGGGTAGCCGGTTCGTGAAGACCTGGCCCACGCCGCCTGGAACAGTGGAGAAGTATCAAGAAGCGTGATAAGGGAGGGTGGCTTTCTACAAGGGGTAGGAGTGGTCCCTTCATCGCGCCTTCTTCTCTCGTGATTAGACTGCTTTCTCTCCATCGCGATGCTCAATGTTTACTTTCAGTCGGAACGCTCCGGATCGCTACACCGGGAATAATTTTGCACTCGCACTCACCAGCGTGATGAAATATTATCAAATGACCCCCATTGTTAACGCGACGTACGGGAAGGGCCTTCATCCGTTGTGCTGAGAATGACTGGAATGGATTTTATTTTTGACGCATGCTGCAGTATCCTGCATTTGGGGAGTGGCAGTTTCTTGACAGTCTAATTGGGGACAGTGAAAACACAGGAGTTGTCAGATATTGCCACACTCGGAATGAGGAAACTGAGAAGTGATGGGAGTGGAAGTGGAGGGCATTTGTTCCAAAGAGGACGTCGCCGATACGTTCCACGTCCTCATTGGGGTTTCCTTCTGGCTCCCCGTGCGCGACCGTGAGGCTGAGATCGCCCGAGTCTTGGGCCATGCGACCCGCGCTCTGTGGTGGCGACATGTGGGCAGAGAGCCGCGTCACTCAAACAATTGCTTGGTCACCAACTCAAGAGGCAGAGATCCCTCCCATCGCCTCAAGAGACCGCCGGGGCAAATGTTGCGAGCGAACATCTGCTAAGGCCGGGACGGCACATGAGGGGGTGAAGTGGCCAGCACGGAGTGGGTGGCCAGAACTAGGCCCGGCTCACTGTCTCCCCAGTGATCAACCCTTGCCTCCATTCGGACGAATGGCCAAGTGAGGGAACAGCTGATGGGAAGCAGGTGGCCAGGGTGGGTTGATGAACAGTCAGCTGGATGAGTTCTGAACATGTTGTGTAGAGACAAGGGTGACCGATAATAACAAAATGTGAAAGCTGCCTTCTGTTTACCCAGGAGAGCCCTACTGAGTCTTAAGACATTATCAGGAGGCTCCCGCTAAATTGGAATGTTTGGCCAATTGAATGGAGTGGTGCATGTGGGAAGAAACGGTACCAAGTAGAACGCCATGCATATGACAAGGATGCACCTCAATGATACGGAGAGATGGAATCAAGAATCCATCGATGCACGCCTTCGACTAGTCATCTGGTGGCCTAAGCCCACAACACCCGGTATTCCCAGGGAGTCTCCCATCTAAGCACTAAGCCCAGGCCTGCTTACTCTCCCAGAGTCAATGAGATTGTGTGGTGTATTCAAAGCCATTGGGTTGAAGGTAATCGACAGGCAGAGCGAGTGGTGGGCGCGTGGATGGCAGTACAAGCGGCTGATGTAGACCGCTCTGATTGGATAGAGGTGATCGAGCCAGATGATTGCGTAAGGAGTAGCAGAGTGATGCATCGTAGCCGTGATCACACATCGAGTCGTCAAGCAGGTATTGTGTGCAATGCAGTAGAAACCAGTTCTGAACTGTCACACCGGTGGTGAGAGGCTGCTGACTTGGGGATGTTTGCTCCAGCTCCAATTCGGAGTTGGGCCAACTGTAAGAAGAGAGGCCGCACACTCGAACTTGGGCTGGCCATGACCATTTTACCAGTGGTTGAGATCCTCCCGCGAGCTCAGGGAGGCCGGCTCGGGGCGCTGGCACTGTAAGTCGGCCACGGCGAGGGTCTGGAAGTATGGGGATGTCTGCTGCGGGCGGCCGCCAGACGGGACGCCGGGTCGCTGTGCGGCAACGACGACGACGGGGAGGACGATGATGAGGGCGACGGGTGCGAGCAGCAGGGGCAACAACTGCGACAGAAAAAACTAATGAGGCATTGGCGCTCACATAGAGGATAGCGCACCACGTTCCGGACCTGGCGACCGAGTTCGAGTCAATCTCACAGTTAAGAATGGCAACAGCAAACATCACAACCGATTCCCCATCTTCCTGTGCGCTTCTCGTGATCACCTGGCTTATAATAGTTGCGCATTACAAATGTACCAACTTACTTAGATTCAGATGAATACGAGAACCTGGTGTGGCATGTAGTGAACGTCAGCACGGGGGAGACGAAGGCAGCCGGCCATGGCTCTGGTCACACCACCTCCCTTGTGTGCAGTGCCGTTCTTCATAGGTGCGCACTTGACCTCATATTCTGTGTAGGCTACAAGTGTGCAAGTGTGTGCAAGTGTGTATATACAATGGAGTGTAGAGAGTGGAAAGTGGAGAGTTTTCTAGATCTGGGCAGTGTGCTTATGATCATCTCCGGTTTGACAGCAGAGTCTCACTCTGAATCAGTCAGGCAGCATTATATATTAATCGGCTGTCTATACTTGTGAAATGTGGACCCCTGTCATGGAACATCTGCGCTGGTTTGAAACATTTAGGCTGGCCTCTCTACAATCCATCCTTGGTTTAACCAGGCTGGATTGTGTGAGGGGTTCACAAATCCTTGAAAGATCTGGACACAGTCCCATCAATTAGCTCCTCCAGCAGGCAACGCTGCATTCGCTGGGTCATGTAGCCCTCATGCCCCACCACCGCATGCCCAAGCTGCTTCTGTTTGTCCAGTTAGAGGGCTAAAAGGGCAATAAATGGGCTGGATTAGAGATGGACTGATGCAGGACTGGAGGATGTGGAGCCGAGTGGACTTGCTGAAGACCGGTACCAGCGGTGTCAAGATCGGCCTCTGTGGATGAGGCTCGTAAAGGACGCTGCTGGGCAGTTGGAGGCAGTCGCCCTCCAGCAACAACGAGCGCGGAGGAGCGACGCTCACAACAACGAGCGGAGCGCTGGGTGGCTAAAGCACAGCAAGTTGGCACAGTAGGGGCACAGGTGGTGCATCAGCCAGTCATCTCAGTCAGTCGACCCGTGGCACCTGGGTCTGCCCGTGACCTCCTGCCAGCGGGCGTTCGACACTTCACGTGGCCTCAAGGTGCACATGGCCTGGCACAAGCGTCGTGGTGATGTCACCGCCACTTAGTGGCGAATGGCGGTTGTTGTTATTGTTGTGACTATGGATCTCTATGTAAATCTTCGTGACTCTATGGTGTCTCTTGGAGGAGAGTGACAAGAGCAGGGGGGTTCTTACCATAGGCAGCTAGAGACGAAGTCTACCAAGGTGGGGTCGTGAGTGGCGATCGCCTCGTGGAGCGGGGTAGCTCCCTGAGAATATTCTCTCATTCCAAGGCATCCCCGAGCCGTCTGGAATGACGAGATACAGGAGAACACTGTCACAAACCACGTCGGCCTCGCACAGCCGCCAGTGCAGAAATGCAAAAAATTTAGCATGATGACTCAGCGTGGGTTGGGATCCGCCACACCATCCTGGGTTTTGACTGCGGTATTAATTTTTACCGTGAAATATTTTGCAAGTGCCAGTTAAATACCCCGTAACATCATTCCAAAGGAGTAGACCGTTGTGTGCCAACGTCATGGTCCGAATTAGAACATTTACACTGCCAATGACTTAATTGGGACGAGACATGGCGACATTAACCCTGACGTGCAATTACTTCGGGCTTCGTCTGTGATTTCCCAAACCTCAGATTAGCACTGTTGGTTTTGTATGGTGCGAAATAAACTAAACGTACATATATAGCTGTAAACTTTTAGAAGAATGCACATACTAAATACGCTACATTTGTATTAACTATTATGTTAAACCTATAGGATCAATACATAGGTTTTATTAACTTTAATTTTAATTCACAATTCATATTTACCGCTTGAAACCTATAGCCCCGACAACCAACGTGAATCACAATGGTGCATTATATATCATAAGGCATGGTTGGTCGGAAATAATTCATGATCTATTAATATTTTTTCGTCGGGCCAAGATCTGTCCAATTTTGCATCGTAATACCCTCCACCATCCTACGCAGCCAAACAAAACAAATGGTCATGACGTGTTGTATAAGCGTTTGATGGCGGCTTATGATCTCGTCTTCTGAATGTTTGATGCAGTGTCGAGCGAAGCGTCATTATCTCGTTGGCAAATTTGGTTGTTGTGAGGATTTCTCTTCAACGTGTCCCAGTGGTTGCGTTTAAACGACCATAATTGGTGTGTCGTTTCAAAGCTTGTGCATGTGGCCATTCAATTTGTTTTGGCTTTTCGAGTGGCAGATGGTCCTAAGGACACAAACATGATCAGCTATCACCCTCCGCTGCAACTCACCAAAGTATTGATCCTTGCAGGGAGCAGTATCCCACGCAAACCCAGGAGGCACCCAGGACCTACACACGAGGCAGACAAAGACAAAGGTCCCCATGAAGCCTTAACAGATTTTTGCAGAAATTGCTATTAGCAATCACCACATTAGGTACTCGTTTCAGGCTGCGCCAATCTTGGGGAGACCCAGGACTGGTTTAGAAATCGTAACTGACGTTGATAGTGGAAATGGAACTTGGGTCGTGCAGTGACCACTACCTACCGTTCCCCACGTATTAGGCACAAGCAGCATTAATGGCACGGTTCGACCTCAGGCCATTCGCACGAATTTCAGCGGTTGTAATCTGGTGGCTGTCCTGGATAATTCTAGGATTTGTATTATTAACTGTAAAATACTCTGCACTATCTACTTCATTCACAGCGCGGGTTGGAGACCCCATGATGTCACTGGAAATTAGTCAGCGATTGTGGTCCCGCGTCACAGCCCAAATTCGCCAAGTTACTCGCAAATTAATAAACTGTGGTTACACAACTGCAGACGCAGCAATCATTGCTTTATACTGGCAGGCTGACGCCCGTTTGTAGGCTAACTTCTGGCTCGTATTGTGCCCAATCAGCTACTCGACAAAAGATGTGGTGAAAGTCATTGCATGCCAAGTGCTCTGAGACGCTCATGTAAACGGTGCTTTCTGAAAACCAAATACGTATCGAAAAAACAACCACGAGTGATTGCACAATCCCTGGCCAACCGTAAAATCGTGAAGTTAGCAACTGGGAAGTTTGAGTATACGCGGATTTATTTCTGTATACCTGTGTAGCGGCATTGTTACGCGCAACATGTATACTTACCAGCGTAGCCGTATTGTATGGGTCATGTACCTCTAGTGGCGCCCTCAGTGTGTAGGGGGCGCAGAACAGCCAAGGGGCTGTTGAGTGACGGGTGTACGACCCAAGACTACAATAACCGTTGAGGGAGGGGCTGGGGGGCCAACGGTCAGACCCAGACCCTCTCGAGAGAAGGCGTTGGGAGAGAGGAGTATAAAAAGGGCAGCTCTCCCAGCGTGAGTCAGTCCGCACTCACCTCAAGACCCGAAGACATCTAGATAGCGCCCTGGCACTTCCGACCCCCGGCCCTTGTCAGGGCCAGGTCTGAATGGCCCAGTGGCGGCACCCGTTACCCTGGCAAGGTCGGGTGAGCATAGGCTCCCCTAGGTCCCTTAGTGGAGGAATTCCCGATAGCAGAGTATAGTGTGAGGGCGTATCCTTAGGCCAGGGGTCCTCAAACTTTTTAAACAGGGGGCNAGTTCACTGTCCCTCAGACGTTGGAGGGCTGGACTATAGTAAAAAAACTATGAACAAATTCCTATGCACACTGCATATATCTTATTTTGAAGTGAAGAAACAAAACGGGAACAAATACAATATTAAAATGAAGAATAAGTAAAGTTAAATCAACAAACTTGCCAGTATTTCAATGGGAACTATGGGCCTGCTTTTGGCTAATGAGATGGTCAATGTCCGGTTCCATATTTGTCACTGCTAGTCGTAACAAGTGATGCAAGTGTGCACCGTTAGTCTAGATCTGGTTGGAGATTTCAAATGTTTCATTCTGGAAAAAGTCTGTTCACAGACATAAGTGCTGCCAAAGATGGTTGCCATTTTGAGTGCATGATTCCTGAGATGAGGATATGTCTCAGAGGGAGAGATGCATAGAAATTATGAAGGCTGCTTGACTTGAATGCGTCTTTCAGAGAGTCACAATTCTGCAGTTCAGCCAGTTCCATTTGTAAATTGTATCCACATTTTCAATGTCAATAGAAAATGGGTTACGGAAAAGCTGTATGTCCTGTTCATGGAGATGAAGCTCTTTAAATCCAAATTGGAACTCCTTTTGCAATTTTTCCAGTGAATCCACACATGTTTTGTTTGGGAATGCAACCAATGGTTTTTCCGCTAACAGATTTTGAGTTGTGGGATATGGCAGAAGTTTTCCTCCTTCACTTGTTTGATGAGAAGGCCTAATTTTACTTCAAATGCTTTGACATGTGATTGCATATCACAGATGAGCTTCCCCTTTCCTTGAAGTTGCACATTGAAACTGTTGAGTAGCTCTGTTACATCTGTCAGAAAGGCAAGGTGCCATTTCCATTCTGCATCATGAGCTCTGGTACTTCTTCGTTTTTTTTTTAAAGCAGAAAAGCTGTAATCTGTGGAAGTAAGTCATAGAAACGTTTCAAAACTCTCCCTCGACTCAGCCAACGGACTTCTGTGTGATACAGAACATCTTCATAGTCAACATTTAGCTCAGACATAAATGCCTGAAATTGTCTGTGGTTTAGTGCATGAGCTCTAATGAAGTTAACACAAGATACCACAATTTCATAACAGAGTCCCACTTCAGTGATTTACTACACAGCGCTTGTTGGTGGATGAGGCAGTGTATGGCTATTGGATGAGAATGGTTATGTTTGTCCATCTCTTGGTTAATGCGAGCAATTACTCCTTTCTTAGACCCCACCATGATCGGAGCACCATCAGTTGTCACACTGGCTAGTTTAGCCCAATTCAGCTCCAAACCATTCACAGTTTGGCAAACCTTTTCATAATATCCTCTCCTGTAGTTGTTCCTTTGATGCTTTGCAGTGCAGCAAGCTCTTCTGTGACTTCAAAATAGTCATTCGTCCCACGAATAAAAATTAGAAGTTGTGCAGAATCACGAACATCATTGCTTTCGTCGAGTGCCAAGGAAAAATAGGAAAGTTTTTTTGTGGAATTTTGCAAATGCTGATGCAAATTGTCTCCCATTTCTTCAATCCTCCGTGTAATTGTAGCTCCTGAAAGACTCACTGTACTAAATAAATCGGCCTTATCTGGACACATCTCTTTGGCAACAGAAAGAAGGCATTCTTTAACAAATTCTCCCTCCACGAATGGTCTGCCAGTGCTCGCTTTTAGCTTGGCAACTTGAAAACTTGCTTGCAGTGATGAAATATTTAGCT
Source organism: Lethenteron camtschaticum (assembly GCA_018977245.1). Taxonomy (NCBI): domain Eukaryota; kingdom Metazoa; phylum Chordata; class Hyperoartia; order Petromyzontiformes; family Petromyzontidae; genus Lethenteron; species Lethenteron camtschaticum. The sequence continues at coordinate 58,121 of WFAB01001878.1, read as the reverse complement.
GCTTCTGCTTCACAAAAGTATTTTGCTGAGTTGCTAATGTATTTTTCAGTTTTAATATTTTATCTTTCTCACTTCTCCGACCAAACAATCATATTTATCTTCATGTTGAGTTTCATAGTGTCGACGTAAATTGTATTCTTTGAACACAGACACTATATTCTGGCATATCAGACACACAGCTCTTTCCTTGTACTGCATGAAAAAGTAATCATAAGTCCACTGTTCTTTGAATATCCTACACTCCGAGTAAATTTTTCTCTTTCTTGACATCATTGTTTCCTAGGGAGTCAAAATTGCTATTAGTAAAATACCAATATATACAGCGCTACAAAAACAATATACCAGCAATAACTTTGCCCACACAGAGACATACAGACTGCACTGCCCATCAATGCAGTCTGATTGGGGGAACTCCGCCCCCTCTCCCTCTTCCACCAATGACCGTCCTTCTCATGTAGAAAAAAGTAACAGACAGGCAGCGGCGGCAAAAACACCCGGCGGGCCGGATAAATGTCCTCGGCGGGCCGCATGTGGCCCGCGGCCGTAGTTTGAGGACCCCTGCTCTAGGCTATCGGGTGGGAGAGGCCGTTACCTCTCCGTGTTAGGTACGCTCTTAGTCGTTAGAGCGAATAAACGGTGTTGCCTACAAAGGGAAGTCTCTGCCTACTACACCTGCTTACGGCTTTCGAAATTTGAGAATCCACGGTAAGGTGTTAAGCAAGTCATATGACATGTATTACGTCATTGCATCACAGCATAACATCATGGTATTGCATAAAGCCATTAAGGACGTACTGTGTATCGATAGGGTTTTTTTTTTATTCATATTTTTTTNCGAGTCCGGGAAAGTGTTTATTTTGCCCTTAATCATGGACCCGGAGCGTGGTCACAAGCGGTGAAGTTGAGAGAGTTGTGTCTGTGGCTTTGAGGAAGAGGAGGGTAGGTTGAGCCTCTGCCCTCCTCCTTCTAACCAGTCCTTCCCCATCATCTCATTGTCATCGTCGTCAACATTAAAGGCATGTAAAGTTAATTTCACGTTTATTTAAGTTTTATGTTGTGTCATGTACTGCATTTTATTCGGTGGTTAGTTAATAAGCAGGGAGCTTAGTTAAGCTATGATGAGTCTGACCGTGGCCTGGTTCCTCTAACCACCTGGACTTTACCAACTGCGGATTTGCCGACCATGACATTTTCCAGGAACCTAACCCCCTGGGTTGGCAAGGGATTTCTGTATTTAGCAAGTAGGTTTGCACAGCCAATATGATCATGACAGTTTGTGGATCATGACAGCGTAACCGGGTCATGCTGACTTCCTGCAACTAATGCTTGATGCCATTTAAAGCGATGCGTTGCATATATTTCACTGTTAAATCTGGTTGTATGGATTGTGTTTCAACTTACCAATAATACTGGCTGCGCAACCGAGGCACCAAGTTAACTCGCTCACATGTGGATGTCCCTACAATGAGTTGCACAACCAGTTACGTAGAGTAAGCGGCAGCCTGTACTCCTGTTGAGGCCGCTGGCCCCCGAGGTCTCTCTCTGCTGGGCGCCGACTGCAGGGGCCCCGTCGTTTCCCGACCCCTCGCTGGTATACGAACAGCTGCTGCCGCCGCTGGGCTCATCGCTCGCGGGATAAGGGCTGTCGCCCGACGGCTCCCCTCCCTGGGTCGCACCCCGCGAGTTCGCGAGAGAGGCATGGCTCGTCACCGGCTCCCGGACGCCTATAAACACTGCGTTGCTTCTCCGCCAATCAAACGCACCGCCTCCCCCACACAGCCCCAGGCAGCAATCACACGCTCTGAACGGGGGGTCAGGGGTCGGAGGGCGAATGACGTTGCTCACACATGCGCGGCCGCCGCGAGCGGGTGATAACGCTCGTTTAAAGGGCCGTGGAACAGGTGTTTACGGTGGGTGTGAGCCCTCACACAGCACAAGTCTCCACGGCGACAGAATGGAGCGTGCACCCGTGGAAACACCGACCACCTCACGTTACGAGCGCACACACACAGCACCACTTTCACCCGCTCGTCCGAACCACACGAGGCTGCGATGGGTTATTAATGATTTATTATCAGCCGACTGTGATTCACTCTTGGGTCAGTATGGATTGGCAAGGCAGGCCTACACTATCGCCCAAGGGTCTGTACCCGATTGATCTAATTTGATAGGCTCTAAGCGGTTTTGGTTTCTCTAGCCTCAATCCCAATACTCTCTTTCCTCTTACTCACGGTTTCGATGCGTACGGCGCTCCGGTGGTCTCGTCCTCTCCACACACTTCGACGTGTCGCACGGACGTTCGAGTGGCCAAACTGGGGACCATCCCGGGCGCTGACTTCAGGAGCAAGAGAGCCTCTACCTTTCTGCGCCCCCTTTTATGACTAACCCACATCAAAGGAAGCCGACCCGAGGGTCTTCTCGGCCAATCAGGTCGCTGTGCTTGCCCAGCCGCACTCCCGGTTTCCCTAACAACGGGTCCGCCGCTGACTGCGGCGCCGGCAGCGGTCCACGTGCGCCTTTGCTATGCTAATCAGCCGCGGTTTCCGTAACAAAGGGCTCGCCGCTGGCAGCTGCGCGGCGGCAGTCCCCGAGCACACCTGCTATGCTATAATCAGCCGCCCGCCCTGGCTTCTCCTTAGGTTCGTGGCTGCGGCCCCCTGCCTGCCTTGCCGATCCGTGTGTGGGGAGGTGCGTTTTAACCGTGATGGATGGATAGCCCCCGCCTTGACCATGTAATCTCAACCCAGGTCATAGCACCGCGGTGCGAATTAGCATCGGGGGAGATCGCCCAATTCCCTGGCCGCAGGAAACCATGAAGATTATCCCTATGAGGGCTTCCGGGTGAAAACCTGTTGGCCAGGTGACCTCCCCTCGGAGCTCTATGGGGTGAAATGTGTGAGGGTGTGTTTATGTGGGGGTGGTGAGGGGGAAGTGGGGTCGGCCCCGTCGCTTGGTGGTGGCGAGGTCGTAGATGGGCGCCCGCCGAGCGGCTTCACGGCGGCGGCATTACACTCCCAAGCGATGCGCTCAGTGATTGGGAGTGAAGTAGCTCGTGACGTGATCATATTCAGAACTGTAATTGGTTCCGATGATCCTGAAAGCGCCATTTGATATCCTTATTGGACAACTACTCGCTCAGATGTGGACAAAGCGGTCAGGGGCGAGTTGCGCAACTTTGAGAGCATCACGGTTGCTCGACTGATTGCTCTGGCGTGGGCCCAGCCTTACAATTGCTCAAACGTGTCTGTTGCGAATACGTATCGTACACATTACACACAATGTAAAATGACCGCTATGCGCCAGATCATTACGTGAGTCTGACCAAAAAATCGGTGGCGAACCACAAGTGAACTGCAGTGTCTCATACCTCTACATAGCACGGGAACAGGTCGTTGAAGAGGAGCTTTCCCAAGGCTATCTCTACCACCACACAGCCGAGTGCCCACATGTTCACGTATTGCCTTTAATAACATCACACAGTATCACCACCCACAGCGTCATCAGACACACACAGTGACAAGTATACAAAAGAAAAATATCCCCATATAGCCTTTAACAGACTGTTGGGGTAAATGCTGTTTGCAAGTACCTATAAAGGCCAGAAAGGCGCATAAAGTGGTGGGTGGCAACACGTACCCGGCCACCTTTGTCTCCTCATGGCAATGTTAATGCATCACATCAGGTATTCATTTAAGGCTGAGTGGAGCTCGCGGAGGCCCATCACCGGTTCCGATAATCGTCACTGGTGTTGAACGTGAGCGGGAATCGAACTGATGGTTTCATAGCACAGCGCAATAACTGCTACACTACCACTCCCACACACATGCTTGCATAGGCACACACAGCAACAACAGCCCCATTCGTCACCGGCGGTGACATCACCAGGGTGTTTGTGCCAGGCTAGGTGCACTCCGAGGCCACGTAAAGTGCCAAAGGCTCGCTGACAGGTCACAGGACAGAATACATTTTTTTATTTAACCAGGTAAGGCCCACTGAGCTATTTAGCTATTTTTCAGAAGCGATCTGGCTACAAATGATAGCTCAGTGAAGCTGCTTATCATGTGCCAAATACTCTAAAGCATGTTTCTAAATTTAGAGGGAAAGACTTGAGGACCCAGAGAAAAATCCATGTGACCACGGGGAGAAAGGCATGCAAACTCCAAATATACAGACGTCAGGATCAGGATCGTACCCACAGCCCCCTGTATACCAGGGGAGGTAGTTAAAATCTCGCCACCGTGGTGTTGGGTTGGCTGACTGAGGGGGCACCTGTGTCCCCCACTCTTCCAACTTGCTGCATTTTAGCGATTCGACACTCTGCTCATTGTCATGAGCGTCGCTCTTCTGCCCTCTGTTGTTGGAGGGTAACTGCCTCCAACTGCCCAATAGCGTTCTTCATGACATTGCGAGTCTTGAGCAAGTCCACTTAGCTCCGCATCCTTCCCATATTGCAACAGTCCATCTCTTCTCAAGGCCGTACCGCGTCTGTTTAGTCCCCTCTATCCAGCGAAACAGAAACTGGCTGGGCATGCGGGGTGACATGACACAACCAATGCAGCATTGCCCATCGGAGGAGTTCACTGATGGGAATTACTCTTTGGTTCTTTCGGTAAAGTCACGTATAAAGATAAAATAATAAATTAAATAATAGCATACGACGTTTCGATTGCAACACAAGCAATCATCATCAGGTATAAATGAAATAGCAACAAAAATCTAACCAGAAAACTATAGACAGACATATAAGCAGACAGATATCACCAAGATACATAGAGAGAGAGTAACACAGGCACAGAGAGGGAGATCGTCTCTGTGGCGAGGCCTTAAATAGACAGAGGGGGCGGGGCGGAGAAAGGGAGGGGTTAGAGAAAAAATGTACATGTCAATGAGTACGGAATTTCAACTCTTAGTAAATACGTGATCGACCAGGCTATGCGTTAATTGTGTGTTGACCGACTCTCTGTGTATTACATAACATTTCGATATTTTGCTAGGTTATTTAATTTAGTGTGTTCTTTCTCCCTCTCTCCTAATGTTCAGCTGCGTACTCATTGACATGTTAATTTTTCTCTAACCCCTCCCTCTCTCCGCCCCGCCCCCTGTCTATTAAAGGCCTCGCCACAGAGACGATCTCCCTCTCTGTGCCTGTGTTACTCTCTCTCTATGTATCTTGGTGTTATCTGTCTGCTTATATGTCTGTCTATAGTTTTCTGGTTAGATTTTNGTTGCTATTTCATTTATACCTGATGATGATTGCTTGTGTTGCAATCGAAACGTCGTATGCTATTATTTAATTTATTATTTTATCTTATACGTGACTTTACCGAAAGAACCAAAGAGTAATTCCTGCAGTCACGAAAGCTCCAAATTAAGATTGATGGGAATGTGTTCAGATCTTTGAAGGATTTATGTTCTCCTCACACAATTCAGCCTGGTTAAACACAAAATGGATATTTGGTTCTTTCGGTAAAGTCACGTAGGTGTTGCGCCATAACAAGGCGCTGTAAGGAGCTTACCTGCCACNACGCTCACGGCCGACAGGGGCAGCCGAGACAGAGCGAGTGGGAGGCCCGTGACCGGAGGTTGACACCCAGACCCCCAGGGGCTAGGGGCTGAGGGGATGGGCTCCCTCACCCCTTCCTAAGACCCCTTAAGATTTAAGACCCTCTAAGACCTTCCAGAAGGTTCTGGAGGGGGGTCATGAGGGGAGGGGTAAGCCCAACCTGGGGATAAAAAGCCGATCCTCTGAACGGGTCCAGCAGTGTTCGCCAACTCAAGCTTGAATACATCTGAAGACCTGAAAACTGGACCAGCACCGGGAACCCTCAACCGAGGCTCTCGTTAGAGCCGGGTTGTGGCGGACCCGAGGTAGCTCGGACACCCTGGGACCCTCCCNGAGGCTCTGGTCAGAGCCGTGTGTAGCGGACCAGGGGTGAGCCCCGTACCCTGCCTGGGACGGGTCGGTCCAGTCTTCCCTTAGCCGCCGTGGCAAGGGACCGGTGTGTAGAGTAGCCTGGAGTGTGTAGGACGTGCTAGAAGGGAGTGTGTACCTCCCTTAGGCTATCGGGTTGAAGGGGCCCACTTCAGCAATTGTTTCTTGCTGTGGTTGTCCCACCTGATGACGGCGCTTGTGTTACAACCGAAACGTCGTGATTTAATTAATTTTATTTTATATCTACGCGACTTTACCGAAAGAACCAAAGAGTATGGATCCCTGCAGTCATGAAAACGTCAAATCTAGATTGACAAAATAGATCATAGGCAGGCCAACCTGAAAATTTTAACCGGTGCAGATATTCTATGAGAGGGGTCCACATTCCGCAAGCAAAGAAAGGAAGGGCAAGACTGTTTCCGAAAATACCGTGATCTTTGTGTCGAGTGACAGACCAGGTAGCTTCCACACAGCATTAAGCAGCTGATCAAAATATAATGCCGCTCGACTGATTCGGAGTGAGAGCTCTGCTGCCAATCTGGAGTTGGTCATGAGCACACAGCCCAGGTATGGACACTTCTCTACTCTCTCCACAACTGCACCATCACGGTGGGGAGTTGACTCAGTGGAGTATTGGATTATACAAAATACATGAGCAGGTGCTTAATTTGGTGAGGCTGATAGTAAGGCCTATCTCTTAGTGGCACGCTGCAGGTTTAGCAGCAGAACCTTCAACTCATCAGTGGGCAGCAACCACCAGATCATCACTGTGCATAACATGGTTGACCAGGAGGATCAGCCTCCCATTGTGTCTGTACCAGATTAAAATTCCACAGGTACAGCCATAGAAGGCTTCTCGAATTACATGGTCGAACATGATGTAAACAATGCAGGAGCCAGATGCTGTCGCACCCCAAGATGAACAGGGAACGGCTGCGAATGGTGTTGCTCATGAGCGGGAATTGAATTCGGGTCGCCAGGTTCATAGTGCATACATATACTCATGCATGCCGTTGAGGTCACTTACTTTGAGAAGTCTCATGGAAGCTGCAACCAAAGTCTGTTACCCGCACGGTCCCAGCCATGGGGTCCTTGACCAAGATATTGCCCTAGACCAGAGGACGGTAACGAAAATAACAAGATAAAAAAATGTATTCGGTTAAAGAAACTCAATCTTTCAAGAGCCGTAATGCACTGTGTGGTGAATAGGAGATGGTGGTCCTGAATAGATAACGTTACGAAGCAGTCCTTAAAGAGCCACACGCGGCTCCGGAGATGCAGGTTACCGATCCCTGCCCTAGATGAAGAGGGGCAGAAGTCGTTCACGCTCAGAGGTTACGAAAATTTAAATTTCGGGAAGCAGAAGATGACGGATCATTTAAAAGGTGTCCAATGAAGTGAAGGTCTGTCGACTTTAGAAAAGGGAATATTTTTTTTCACTTGCCAGGTGACCTTTGTAGCAACTTGACGTTTGGCCGATAATACTCCGCACACGCTCGCAAAATAGCCTGCGTCGCTCACTTGGCAGTAAACGTTAAAGATCCCACGACGTCACTCGTCACGGTCCAGGTTTGGCCCAAATATAAAAGGTTACACCAGAAATCACTCAATTGGGACAAAGATGAAGATCCCGGAATGGAACAAGAAGGGCGTGAATGCCAAATGTGCTAAATTATTCGTGTTGATAATAATAAAAATTGTAAATGTTATTGGCGAGATCACCTTCGGGCGAATTGCTGACGAGGGGCATGCGCGCACTGGACGGTTGATGGTCGCAGTCCGGGTCACCTCCCTGCTCAGCTCTCCCAACAGCTGCTTTGGGTGGGGCTGCTCCATACACAGAGACAAAGGGGGCAGGTGAGTGATGGGTGAGTGATGGGTGAGTGGTGAGTGAGGGGTGAGTGAGGGATGGGTGATGCTTGAGTGATTGGCGAGTGCGTGATGGTTACACGAGTCGTGAATGAGGGTAAGGGGTGAGTTATGTTTTCGTGATTGGTGAGGGTGAGTGACCGTTGGATGATAGTTGAGGGTAGTTGATGGTTGAGTGGTGGGCGAGTGGCGAGAGATTGATAAATGATGATTAAGTGAGTGGTGAGTGATGGGTGAGTGAGGGCAGTTGATGGTTGGATAATGGGCGAGTGAGGGTGAGTGATTCGTGAGTTCCTCCAGCTCCTCCGTCTCCTGCTCCACCATCGCCATCTGTCTCATTCACCACCTCCAGCTCCTCCTATACCATCTCAAGCTCCTCTACCACCTCCAGCTCCTCCATCTCTGATTATCCACCGTCTCCTCCACCACCACCTCAAGTATCCTCCATCCCCTCCCATTCCTCCTTCTCCATGTCCCCATCCTCCCACTTCTCCATCATTTGTCACTCTTCAGCTGTCTCCCCTCTTCGGCTGTCTGCCACTCTTCCTCCGTATCGCTGCCCGCCCCCTAGAAGAGACTCAAGCTCGAGACCAGGAAGAGGAGCTGGGACAGAGCGAGCGAGGGAGCCACGCAGGCCAGCGTGGGGGTGTTCAACATGGGGCTCACGCCTGGGGGGTGCTCGTGCCGCTTCTGCTCACCAATGGCTTCAGCGTGGAGGCGCGTTGGGCCGCACGCGCGGCGAGGCCGAGCAGCTGGCGGCCAAGGTGTGCGTCCCCTTCTCCAGCAGCAGCTGCATGGGCGGCGTGCCGCTCCACCAGCTCGGGGACCTCATGCGCATCTTCAACCCGCCCGAGCTCAGCTGTCGGATCGCGGTCAAGGCCCTGGGATCAGCTCCCACTCGAGAGTGGTCCTCCCCTGGCTGCTGTTTGTGCTGCGACTGTTTAGGACCGGTAGAGCGGACTGCTTCTGGTCTCCCACCCAGTAACTCTGCTGTCTCTTTACCCCATTGTCACCCAACCCAGCAAACTCACCGACACTGTTACCTCATCCATCAGACACAAACCCCCATACTTTCTCAAACAATGGCATCTCCAATCTTATGTTAATTCTGTTCCTGCAGTCTTCCACAATTCATGATATTTGTTTCATAGGTATCCACCTGTTACTCGTAGCTTAAACATTAATCACAGACATGCAAAATATCTACATGCTAGTAACGCCATTTAGCACAGCACTCTAGTATAAAATACATTAAAAAACAATACATGTTTATATTGTTGATTAGTTTGCGTGTTGAAACCAATCCTGGTCGCAGTAGTGCCTCACCTTCCCCATTACATTTCCACTATTGTAGAAATCTACTTTAATTTGTCCACAGTATAAAAATGGCTTCAAAGAAGATCCTAATAATTATAGACCAATATTTTTTTTTAACAGTTACTAAAATACTCTTTGGTTCTTTCGGTAAAGTCACGTAGGTATAAAAAAAAAATCACGACGTTTCGATCGCAACACAAGCGGTCGTCCTCAGGGGAAAAAAATTATCCAGCAGTGGAACTGCTGAACTAGGCTGAACCAGGTTCAGCAGTTCCGAGGCACACGACCGCTTGTGTTGTTCTGAGGACGACTGCTTGTGTTGCGATCGACACGTCGTGATATATATTTTTCTTTTTCTATCTACGTGACTTTACCGAAAGAACCAGAGTATGGATTCCTGCAGTCACGAAAGCTTCAAATCAAGTTACTAAAATATTCGAAAAACATACATCCCAAATAAACTGCTGCCGAAAAGCTCACAATCTCATGCACAGCAGAGTCTGGTTTTCAAGAGGATTACAGCACCACCACAGCTATGGATGTTTTAAATGTTCTCATCAGTAAATTGGATAAAATGTCACTACTGCTGTGCAATATTCATTACCTTTTCAAAAGCCAGTTGAAAATTATATTCCACCCACAATTCTTGGTCAATTACGGTTTTCAGATTTAACAATAAAATTATTTAAGTTACCTCTCAGACTTAAATAAGTGTAATGCGAGTGTAAATGGGGTTCCTGCTGGGCTCTGGCCCAATCACACAGCCCGGTCTGGGGGCTTGTGGGAGGGGCCGCCGTTCACCTCGGCTCCAATGGGAAGCGAGGTGAATGGGGGCGGAGCCAGCTGGGCAGTACGGGAAGGCCGGATCTGACGATCCGGAAGGGGAGGAGTCAGGGTCACGTGGGGGAGAGGATGTAGGTGGAGCCGGAAGAGATCGGGGAGTTGGGGAGTAAGAGGCTGAGCCACGTCGGGTGGTGAGAGGAGATCCGCGCCATCGGCCACGTGGCCGAAGGACCTTCAGCACGCCGTCGGTCAGCGGTGTGCGGAGTGCGGGAGTGGAGGATCTAATGGAGGAGCGTGCGCGGCACGCGAGAGGAGATGCTGGTCCCTTGTCAGGACCAGCGGGGTGTGAGGAAGAGTGGAGGAGCTGACGAGGGAGCGCATGCGGGGCGCGCGCGAGACGACGCTGGTCCACGGAGGGGACCAGCGGAGTGCGGAGAAAGAACCTAAATAAAAGGGGGTCAAATACTTATTTCCCTCATTAAAATGCAAATCAATTTATAACATTTTTGACATGCGTTTTTCTGGATTTTTTGTTATTATAAATGTCATACAACGATCACTATTTGTAGGACATATAAACGTCGTGTACCGAGTGTGGATACAGGCCATGGCGAGGACACGCTGTGAACAGCGGCAGTGAGAGCTCGCCTTGACGAATGCCTCAAACACGTCCAGCACCGCCACGCAAGTCCCCCTTCCACCGCAGACTGATACCGCTGCGAGCTGCAAGCGCACAATGGGGGCATGTGGCAGGGTAGGTGGATCGAACAGAGAGAATCTTGTTTCAGTGTGTGGAGTAGGTTGCTGACCTATCTGTAGAGGTGTGTTTGTGTCATCGCCTCTCACAGATGGGTTTCTCTGGGCACTCAGGTTTACTACCACATGCACATGAATAAGCATTAATAAACTGGACGAACAAGTGAAGAAAATCCTGAACCACCATCATCCCACCATCATCATCACCACCATCATCATCACCACCCACCCATCATCAACACTTCTCATCATCACCATGATCACCACCAAATCCACCCATCATCACTATCACTAACTCTCTCTCATTCACTCTGCCACATTCTCACTGTCACGCACTGTCACACACTCACTCTCACGCATTGTTACACTTCAAGCACTCTGTCAAACTCTCACTAATCCTTAACATAGTGTGTGTTCACATTCAGTTCAGGTTATCGCTGTGAATTTTTCATAATTGTCTCCACCGTGGTGTTAACATAGTCTGGCACACGTAATACTGAAAATAATACGTATGACATCGCATGTGTTCTGGCATGTGTGCTGTGTAGCTCTTCCAAGTGTTTTCGGACTGTACCTCGTGTGTATTGAAAAAATATCAGTTCCTGAAGAAGCTCCCAGTATTCTTAGGTTTTTTCGGTAAAGTCACGTAGGTAAAAAACATTAAAAAGTAAAATAAAATAAAAATTACGACGTTTCGGAGGCAACACAAGCTTCCGTCTTCAGGTGGTACCGTCACAGCCACGACAGCTGTATCAAGTAAATGAGAGATTGCAGGAGCTACCACTCCGTTTATATAATGGTTGAGAAGGTGGTGGGGCAAGGGCCGCATACTTTTTATTAATATGGTAAGGTGAAGCTTAAGACTAAGAATAGACTGCATAACAAAGGCTGAGCCTTTGTTATGGAGAGGTGCAGTTTGTGACTCAACCTGTGACAGGGAAACCACCACTAAACATGGTAAAACTGTAATATTTGTCTGTCAAATAAGATTGGCAAATAAGTGTAGTTAAATCTTTTTTGCATGGTTAATCACATCTTTCCAATGATTACTCAGTTTGTAACCGTCATCACGGTTGAAATTATGTCTGTGTTTGTATATTTGTATGGCTTCGTGTACAAACCTTTGATGGTAGCCATGAGGTTTGCAGAGAACCTTGGTCTCGGAAAAGACAATTTCATGAGAGCCCACCGAGTTGTAGCAACTCGGTGGGCTCTCATGAAATTGTCATAATTTCAACTGTGATGACGGTTACAAACTGAGTAATCATTGGAAAGATGTGATTAACCATGCAAAAAAGATTTAACTACACTTATTTGCCAATCTTATTTGACAGACAACTATTACAGTTTTACCATGTTTAGTGGTGTGCTACGGGTGAAGGGCCGCTACCCCTTCAAGAGCTGTGTTATTCCCCCGGTGTGTAAATAAATAAGTGTGCCTCCGACTACGTCGTCTACGTCTCCTTGAACTCACTACACATCATCATAACCGCCCATCATCATCACCACCCATCATCATCAGGAGCACCCATCATCATCACCACCCATCATCACGACCACCACCATCACCACCACCCATCATTATCACCACTCATCAACACCACCCATTATCATCGCCACCTACCACCCAACATCACCACCACCCATCATTATCACCACTCATCAACACCACCCATTATCATCGCCACCAACCACCCAACATCACCAACACCCATCATTATCACCATACATCAGTATCACCATCCATTAACATCATTATCAACCATCATCACCCTCATCACCAATCATCACCTATAACAACCACCACCATCATCACCACCACCCATCATCACACCACCCATCACGCATCATCACTACCCGACATCACCACCACCCATCATCACACCATCCATTAATAATCATCGTCATCACCACCCATCACATCACCCATTATCATCGTCATCACCACCCATCACATCACCCATTATCATCGTCATCACCAACCATTATTATCACCCTATATAAACTAACAGACACACACAGCTACACACATAGAAACGTAAGCTGACACAAACACACGTAACAAGACGCAAAAATATACCTCTTTAAAGACTGATCAACAATAAAATAAACCCATATTAAACGTGCCAAGCTAGGTGCGCACAGACAAATCCATTGCACAATAATTGACATGTAACTCAAATTACACTGACTACTACCACCTCAGTCACCTAAACATAACTACTTAGATTAATAATAACACCTTGAATTGTAAAGTAAATACACCAATGAGATGTTCATACGCTTCAAATTCAACATGAAACACAAGTTAATAATTCCAAACTAGATTCGAAGCTTTTGTGACTGCAGGAATTATTCTTTGCTTCTTTCGGTAAAGTCACGGAGAAAGGAATTAAATAATAACAGAATAGGACGTTTCGATTGCAAAAAAACATCATCAGGTACAAATCAATGAGAAAACAAACATAGTAAACTTGGAAATATAATGCAATACAACACAGAGTCGGCCAACACAACAGTCAACACCTCACCTGGTTAATTACGTCCCTCCAAAGATTGCTAAATTTGAGAGACAAAACATCTCTCTGCTTGTGTCTGCCTGTGTCTCTATGTTATGTCTCTCTCTGCTTGTGTCTGCCTGTGTGTCTATGTTATGTCTCTCTCTGTCTTGTGTCTGCCTGTGTCTATGTTATGTCTCTCTCTGCTTGTGTCTGCCTGTGTGTCTATGTTATGTCTCTCTCTTTGCTTGTGTCTGCCTGTGTCTATGTTATGTCTCTCTCTCTGCTTGTGTCTGCCTGTGTGTCTATGTTATGTCTCTCTCTTTGCTTGTGTCTGCCTGTGTGTCTATGTTATGTCTCTCTCTGCTTGTGTCTGCCTGTGTGTCTATGTTATGTCTCTCTCTTTGCTTGTGTCTGCCTGTGTCTATGTTATGTCTCTCTATCTGCTTGTGTCTGCCTGTGTGTCTATGTTACGTCTCTCTCTCTGCTTGTGTCTGCCTGTGTCTATGTTATGTCTCTCTCTCTGCTTGTGTCTGCCTGTGTGTCTATGTTACGTCTCTCTCTCCTTGTGTCTGCCTGTGTCTATGTTATGTCTCTCTCTCTGCTTGCTGTCTGCGTGTGTGTCTATGTTACGTCTCTCTCTCTGCTTGTGTCTGCCTGTGTGTCTATGTTATGTCTCTCTCTCTGCTTGTGTCTGCCTGTGTGTCTATGTTATGTCTCTCTCTCTGCTTGTGTCTGCCTGTGTGTCTATGTTATGTCTCTCTCTGTTTGTGTCTGCCTGTGTGTCTATGTTATGTCTCTCTCTGCTTGTGTCTGCCTGTGTATATGTTATGTCTCTCTCTCTGCTTGTGTCTGCCTGTGTGTCTATGTTATGTCTCTCTCTCTGTTGTGTCTGCCTGTGTGTCTATGTTATGTCTCTCTCTCTGCTTGTGTCTGCCTGTGTCTATGTTATGTCTCTCTCTGTTTGTGTCTGCCTGTGTGTCTATGTTATGTCTCTCTCTCTGCTTGTGTCTGCCTGTGTGTCTATGTTATTTCTCTCTCTGCTTGTGTCTGCCTGTGTGTCTATGTTATGTCTCTCTCTCTGCTTGTGTCTGCCTGTGTCTATGTTATGTCTCTCTCTCTGCTTGTGTCTGCCTGTGTGTCTATGTTATGTCTCTCTCTCTGCTTGTGTCTGCCTGTGTCTATGTTATGTCTCTCTCTCTCTGCTTGTGTCTGCCTGTGTGTCTGTTATGTCTCTCTCTCTGCTTGTGTCTGCCTGTGTCTATGTTATGTCTCTCTCTGCTTGTGTGTCTATGTTATGTCTCTCTCTCTGCTTGTGTCTGCCTGTGTCTATGTTATGTCTCTCTCTCNGCTTGTGTCTGCCTGTGTGTCTATGTTATGTCTCTCTCTGTTTGTGTCTGCCTGTGTGTCTATGTTATGTCTCCCTCTGCTTGTGTCTGCCTGTGTGTCTATGTTATTTCTCTCTCTGCTTTGTCTGCCTGTGTGTCTATGTTATGTCTCTCTCTCTGCTTGTGTCTGCCTGTGTGTCTATGTTATGTCTCTCTCTCTGCTTGTGTCTGCCTGTGTCTATGTTACGTCTCTCTATCTGCTGTGTCTGCCTGTGTGTCTATGTTATGTCTCTCTCTCTGTTGTGTCTGCCTGTGTGTCTATGTTATGTCTCTCTCTGCTTGTGTCTGCCTGTGTGTCTATGTTATGTCTCTCTCTGCTTGTGTCTGCCTGTGTCTATGTTATGTCTCTCTCTCTGCTTGTGTCTGCCTGTGTGTCTATGTTATGTCTCTCTCTGCTTGTGTCTGCCTGTGTGTCTATGTTATGTCTCTCTCTCNGCTTGTGTCTGCCTGTGTGTCTATGTTATGTCTCTCTCTGCTTGTGTCTGCCTGTGTGTCTATGTTATGTCTCTCTCTGCTTGTGTCTGCCTGTGTGTCTATGTTACGTCTCTCTCTCTGCTTGTGTCTGCCTGTGTGTCTATGTTATGTCTCTCTCTCTGCTTTGTCTGCCTGTGTGTCTATGTTACGTCTCTCTCTCTTGTGTCTGCCTGTGTCTATGTTATGTCTCTCTCTCTGCTTTGTCTGCGTGTGTGTCTATGTTACGTCTCTCTCTCTGCTTGTGTCTGCCTGTGTGTCTATGTTATGTCTCTCTCTCTGCTTGTGTCTGCCTGTGTCTATGTTATGTCTCTCTCTCTGCTTGTGTCTGCCTGTGTGTCTATGTTATGTCTCTCTCTGTTTGTGTCTGCCTGTGTGTCTATGTTATGTCTCTCTCTCTGCTTGTGTCTGCCTGTGTATATGTTATGTCTCTCTCTCTGCTTGTGTCTGCCTGTGTGTCTATGTTATGTCTCTCTCTCTGTTTGTGTCTGCCTGTGTGTCTATGTTATGTCTCTCTCTCTGCTTGTGTCTGCCTGTGTGTCTATGTTATGTCTCTCTCTGTTTGTGTCTGCCTGTGTGTCTATGTTATGTCTCTCTCTCTGCTTGTGTCTGCCTGTGTGTCTATGTTATTTCTCTCTCTGCTTGTGTCTGCCTGTGTGTCTATGTTATGTCTCTCTCTCTGCTTGTGTCTGCCTGTGTGTCTATGTTATGTCTCTCTCTCTGCTTGTGTCTGCCTGTGTGTCTATGTTATGTCTCTCTCTCTGCTTGTGTCTGCCTGTGTCTATGTTATGTCTCTCTCTCTGCTTGTGTCTGCCTGTGTGTCTGTTATGTCTCTCTCTCTGCTTGTGTCTGCCTGTGTGTCTATGTTATGTCTCTCTCTGCTTGTGTGTCTATGTTATGTCTCTCTCTCTGCTTGTGTCTGCCTGTGTCTATGTTATGTCTCTCTCTGCTTGTGTCTGCCTGTGTGTCTATGTTATGTCTCTCTCTGTTTGTGTCTGCCTGTGTGTCTATGTTATGTCTCCTCTGCTTGTGTCTGCCTGTGTGTCTATGTTATTTCTCTCTCTGCTTTGTCTGCCTGTGTGTCTATGTTATGTCTCTCTCTCTGCTTGTGTCTGCCTGTGTGTCTATGTTATGTCTCTCTCTCTGCTTGTGTCTGCCTGTGTCTATGTTACGTCTCTCTATCTGCTCGTGTCTGCCTGTGTGTCTATGTTATGTCTCTCTCTCTGTTTGTGTCTGCCTGTGTGTCTATGTTATGTCTCTCTCTGCTTGTGTCTGCCTGTGTCTATGTTATGTCTCTCTCTCTGCTTGTGTCTGCCTGTGTGTCTATGTTATGTCTCTCTCTCTGTTTGTGTCTGCCTGTGTGTCTATGTTATGTCTCTCTCTCNGCTTGTGTCTGCCTGTGTGTCTATGTTATGTCTCTCTCTGCTTGTGTGTCTATGTTATGTCTCTCTATCTGCTTGTGTCTGCCTGTGTCTATGTTATGTCTCTCTCTCTGCTTGTGTCTGCCTGTGTGTCTATGTTGTCTCTCTCTCTATGCTTGTGTCTGCCTGTGTGTCTATGTTATGTCTCTCTCTGCTTGTGTCTGCCTGTGTGTCTATGTTATGTCTCTCTCTCTGCTTGTGTCTGCCTGTGTGTCTATGTTATGTCTCTCTCTCTGTTTGTGTCTGCCTGTGTCTATGTTATGTCTCTCTCTCTGCTTGTGTCTGCCTGTGTCTATGTTATGTCTCTCTCTCTGCTTGTGTCTGCCTGTGTCTATGTTATGTCTCTCTCTCTGCTTGTGTCTGCCTGTGTGTCTATGTTATGTCTCTCTCTGCTTGTGTCTGTCTGTGTGTCTATGTTATGTCTCTCTCTGCTTGTGTCTGCCTGTGTGTCTATGTTATGTCTCTCTCTCTTGTGTCTGCCTGTGTGTCTATGTTTGTGTCTGCCTGTGTGTCTATGTTATGTCTCTCTCTCTGCTTGTGTCTGCCTGTGTGTCTATGTTATGTCTCTCTCTCTGCTTGTGTCTGTCTGTGTGTCTATGTTATGTCTCTCCTCTGCTTGTGTCTGCCTGTGTCTATGTTATGTCTCTCTCTCTGCTTGTGTCTGCCTGTGTGTCTATGTTATGTCTCTCTCTCTGCTTGTGTCTGTCTGTGTGTCTATGTTATGTCTCTCTCTCTGCTTGTGTCTGCCTGTGTGTCTATGTTATGTCTCTCTCTCTGCTTGTCTGCCTGTGTGTCTATGTTATGTCTCTCTCTGCTTGTGTCTGCCTGTGTGTCTATGTTATGTCTCTCTCTCTGCTTGTGTCTGCCTGTGTGTCTATGTTATGTCTCTCTCTCTGCTTGTGTCTGCCTGTGTCTATGTTATGTCTCTCTCTCTTTGCTTGTGTCTGCCTGTGTGTCTATGTTATGTCTCTCTCTCTGCTTGTGTCTGCCTGTGTGTCTATGTTATGTCTCTCTCTCTGCTTGTGTCTGCCTGTGTCTCTATGTTATGTCTCTCTCTCTGCTTGTGTCTGCCTGTGTGTCTATGTTATGTCTCTCTCTCTCNGCTTGTGTCTGCCTGTGTGTCTATGTTATGTCTCTCTCTCTGCTTGTGTCTGCCTGTGTGTCTATGTTATGTCTCTCTCTGCTTGTGTCTGCCTGTGTCTATGTTATGTCTCTCTCTGCTTGTGTCTGCCTGTGTGTCTATGTTGCCTTTCTCTGCTTGTGTCTGCCTGTGTGTCTATGTTATGTCTCTCTCTCTGCTTGTGTCTGCCTGTGTCTATGTTATGTCTCTCTCTCTGCTTGTGTCTGCCTGTGTGTCTATGTTATGTCTCTCTCTCTGCTTGTGTCTGCCTGTGTGTCTATGTTGTCTCTCTCTATGCTTGTGTCTGCCTGTGTGTCTATGTTATGTCTCTCTCTGCTTGTGTCTGCCTGTGTGTCTATGTTATGTCTCTCTCTCTGCTTGTGTCTGCCTGTGTGTCTATGTTATGTCTCTCTCTCTGCTTGTGTCTGCCTGTGTGTCTATGTTGTCTCTCTCTATGCTTGTGTCTGCCTGTGTGTCTATGTTATGTCTCTCTCTGCTTGTGTCTGCCTGTGTCTATGTTATGTCTCTCTCTCTGCTTGTGTCTGCCTGTGTGTCTATGTTATGTCTCTCTCTCTGCTTGTGTCTGCCTGTGTGTCTATGTTATGTCTCTCTCTCTGCTTGTGTCTGCCTGTGTGTCTATGTTGTCTCTCTCTCTGCTTGTGTCTGTCTGTGTGTCTATGTTATGTCTCTCTCTGCTTGTGTCTGCCTGTGTGTCTATGTTATGTCTCTCTCTCTGCTTGTCTGCCTGTGTCTCTATGTTATGTCTCTCTCTGCTTGTGTCTGCCTGTGTGTCTATGTTATGTCTCTCTCTCTGCTTGTGTCTGCCTGTGTGTCTATGTTATGTCTCTCTCTCTGCTTGTGTCTGCCTGTGTGTCTATGTTATGTCTCTCTCTGCTTGTGTCTGCCTGTGTCTATGTTATGTCTCTCTCTGCTTGTGTCTGCCTGTGTGTCTATGTTGCCTCTTTCTCTGCTTGTGTCTGCCTGTGTGTCTATGTTATGTCTCTCTCTCTGCTTGTGTCTGCCTGTGTCTATGTTATGTCTCTCTCTCTTTGCTTGTGTCTGCCTGTGTGTCTATGTTATGTCTCTCTCTCTGCTTGTGTCTGCCTGTGTGTCTATGTTGTCTCTCTCTATGCTTGTGTCTGCCTGTGTGTCTATGTTATGTCTCTCTCTGCTTGTGTCTGCCTGTGTGTCTATGTTATGTCTCTCTCTCTGCTTGTGTCTGCCTGTGTGTCTATGTTATGTCTCTCTCTCTGCTTGTGTCTGCCTGTGTGTCTATGTTATGTCTCTCTCTCTGCTTGTGTCTGCCTGTGTGTCTATGTTATGTCTCTCTCTCTGCTTGTGTCTGTCTGTGTGTCTATGTTATGTCTCTCTCTCTGCTTGTGTCTGCCTGTGTGTCTATGTTATGTCTCTCTCTCTGCTTGTCTGCCTGTGTGTCTATGTTATGTCTCTCTCTGCTTGTGTCTGCCTGTGTGTCTATGTTATGTCTCTCTCTCTGCTTGTGTCTGCCTGTGTGTCTATGTTATGTCTCTCTCTCTGCTTGTGTCTGCCTGTGTCTATGTTATGTCTCTCTCTCNGCTTGTGTCTGCCTGTGTGTCTATGTTATGTCTCTCTCTCNGCTTGTGTCTGCCTGTGTGTCTATGTTATGTCTCTCTCTCTGCTTGTGTCTGCCTGTGTCTCTATGTTATGTCTCTCTCTCTGCTTGTGTCTGCCTGTGTGTCTATGTTATGTCTCTCTCTCTGCTTGTGTCTGCCTGTGTGTCTATGTTATGTCTCTCTCTCTGCTTGTGTCTGCCTGTGTGTCTATGTTATGTCTCTCTCTGCTTGTGTCTGCCTGTGTCTATGTTATGTCTCTCTCTGCTTGTGTCTGCCTGTGTGTCTATGTTGCCTCTTTCTCTGCTTGTGTCTGCCTGTGTGTCTATGTTATGTCTCTCTCTCTGCTTGTGTCTGCCTGTGTCTATGTTATGTCTCTCTCTCTTTGCTTGTGTCTGCCTGTGTGTCTATGTTATGTCTCTCTCTCTGCTTGTCTGCCTGTGTGTCTATGTTATGTCTCTCTCTCTGCTTGTGTCTGCCTGTGTCTCTATGTTATGTCTCTCTCTCTGCTTGTGTCTGCCTGTGTGTCTATGTTATGTCTCTCTCTCTGCTTGTGTCTGCCTGTGTGTCTATGTTATGTCTCTCTCTCTGCTTGTGTCTGCCTGTGTCTCTATGTTATGTCTCTCTCTCTGCTTGTGTCTGCCTGTGTGTCTATGTTATGTCTCTCTCTCTGCTTGTGTCTGCCTGTGTGTCTATGTTATGTCTCTCTCTCTGCTTGTGTCTGCCTGTGTGTCTATGTTATGTCTCTCTCTGCTTGTGTCTGCCTGTGTCTATGTTATGTCTCTCTCTGCTTGTGTCTGCCTGTGTGTCTATGTTGCCTCTTTCTCTGCTTGTGTCTGCCTGTGTGTCTATGTTATGTCTCTCTCTCTGCTTGTGTCTGCCTGTGTCTATGTTATGTCTCTCTCTCTGCTTGTGTCTGCCTGTGTGTCTATGTTATGTCTCTCTCTCTGCTTGTGTCTGCCTGTGTGTCTATGTTGTCTCTCTCTATGCTTGTGTCTGCCTGTGTGTCTATGTTATGTCTCTCTCTGCTTGTGTCTGCCTGTGTCTATGTTATGTCTCTCTCTCTGCTTGTGTCTGCCTGTGTGTCTATGTTATGTCTCTCTCTCTGCTTGTGTCTGCCTGTGTCTATGTTATGTCTCTCTCTCTCTCTGCTTGTGTCTGCCTGTGTGTCTATGTTATGTCTCTCTCTNCTGCTTGTGTCTGCCTGTGTGTCTATGTTATGTCTCTCTCTCTGCTTGTGTCTGCCTGTGTGTCTATGTTATGTCTCTCTCTCTGCTTGTCTGCCTGTGTGTCTATGTTATGTCTCTCTCTGCTTGTGTCTGCCTGTGTGTCTATGTTATGTCTCTCTCTCTGCTTGTGTCTGCCTGTGTGTCTATGTTATGTCTCTCTCTCTGCTTGTGTCTGCCTGTGTCTATGTTATGTCTCTCTCTCTGCTTGTGTCTGCCTGTGTGTCTATGTTATGTCTCTCTCTCTGCTTGTGTCTGCCTGTGTGTCTATGTTATGTCTCTCTCTCTGCTTGTGTCTGCCTGTGTCTCTATGTTATGTCTCTCTCTCTGCTTGTGTCTGCCTGTGTGTCTATGTTATGTCTCTCTCTCTCTCTGCTTGTGTCTGCCTGTGTGTCTATGTTATGTCTCTCTCTCTGCTTGTGTCTGCCTGTGTGTCTATGTTATGTCTCTCTCTGCTTGTGTCTGCCTGTGTCTATGTTATGTCTCTCTCTGCTTGTGTCTGCCTGTGTGTCTATGTTGCCTCTTTCTCTGCTTGTGTCTGCCTGTGTGTCTATGTTATGTCTCTCTCTCTGCTTGTGTCTGCCTGTGTCTATGTTATGTCTCTCTCTCTTTGCTTGTGTCTGCCTGTGTGTCTATGTTATGTCTCTCTCTCTGCTTGTCTGCCTGTGTGTCTATGTTATGTCTCTCTCTGCTTGTGTCTGCCTGTGTGTCTATGTTATGTCTCTCTCTCTGCTTGTGTCTGCCTGTGTGTCTATGTTATGTCTCTCTCTCTGCTTGTGTGTCTATGTTATGTCTCTCTCTCTGCTTGTGTCTGCCTGTGTGTCTATGTTATGTCTCTCTCTCTGCTTGTGTCTGCCTGTGTGTCTATGTTATGTCTCTCTCTCTGCTTGTGTCTGCCTGTGTCTCTATGTTATGTCTCTCTCTCTGCTTGTGTCTGCCTGTGTGTCTATGTTATGTCTCTCTCTCTGCTTGTGTCTGCCTGTGTGTCTATGTTATGTCTCTCTCTCTGCTTGTGTCTGCCTGTGTGTCTATGTTATGTCTCTCTCTGCTTGTGTCTGCCTGTGTCTATGTTATGTCTCTCTCTGCTTGTGTCTGCCTGTGTGTCTATGTTGCCTCTTTCTCTGCTTGTGTCTGCCTGTGTGTCTATGTTATGTCTCTCTCTCTGCTTGTGTCTGCCTGTGTCTATGTTATGTCTCTCTCTCTGCTTGTGTCTGCCTGTGTGTCTATGTTATGTCTCTCTCTCTGCTTGTGTCTGCCTGTGTGTCTATGTTGTCTCTCTCTATGCTTGTGTCTGCCTGTGTGTCTATGTTATGTCTCTCTCTGCTTGTGTCTGCCTGTGTGTCTATGTTATGTCTCTCTCTCTGCTTGTGTCTGCCTGTGTGTCTATGTTATGTCTCTCTCTCTGCTTGTGTCTGCCTGTGTGTCTATGTTGTCTCTCTCTATGCTTGTGTCTGCCTGTGTGTCTATGTTATGTCTCTCTCTGCTTGTGTCTGCCTGTGTGTCTATGTTATGTCTCTCTGTCTCTCTGCTTGTGTCTGCCTGTGTGTCTATGTTATGTCTCTCTCTCTGCTTGTGTCTGCCTGTGTGTCTATGTTATGTCTCTCTCTCTCTGCTTGTGTCTGCCTGTGTGTCTATGTTGTCTCTCTCTCTATGCTTGTGTCTGTCTGTGTGTCTATGTTATGTCTCTCTCTCTGCTTGTGTCTGCCTGTGTGTCTATGTTATGTCTCTCTCTCTGCTTGTCTGCCTGTGTCTCTATGTTATGTCTCTCTCTCTGCTTGTGTCTGCCTGTGTGTCTATGTTATGTCTCTCTCTCTGCTTGTGTCTGCCTGTGTGTCTATGTTATGTCTCTCTCTCTGCTTGTGTCTGCCTGTGTGTCTATGTTATGTCTCTCTCTGCTTGTGTCTGCCTGTGTCTATGTTATGTCTCTCTCTGCTTGTGTCTGCCTGTGTGTCTATGTTGCCTCTTTCTCTGCTTGTGTCTGCCTGTGTGTCTATGTTATGTCTCTCTCTCTGCTTGTGTCTGCCTGTGTCTATGTTATGTCTCTCTCTCTGCTTGTGTCTGCCTGTGTGTCTATGTTATGTCTCTCTCTCTGCTTGTGTCTGCCTGTGTGTCTATGTTGTCTCTCTCTATGCTTGTGTCTGCCTGTGTGTCTATGTTATGTCTCTCTCTGCTTGTGTCTGCCTGTGTGTCTATGTTATGTCTCTCTCTCTGCTTGTGTCTGCCTGTGTGTCTATGTTATGTCTCTCTCTCTGCTTGTGTCTGCCTGTGTGTCTATGTTATGTCTCTCTCTCTGCTTGTGTCTGCCTGTGTGTCTATGTTATGTCTCTCTCTCTGCTTGTGTCTGTCTGTGTGTCTATGTTATGTCTCTCTCTCTGCTTGTGTCTGCCTGTGTGTCTATGTTATGTCTCTCTCTCTGCTTGTCTGCCTGTGTGTCTATGTTATGTCTCTCTCTGCTTGTGTCTGCCTGTGTGTCTATGTTATGTCTCTCTCTCTGCTTGTGTCTGCCTGTGTGTCTATGTTATGTCTCTCTCTCTGCTTGTGTCTGCCTGTGTCTATGTTATGTCTCTCTCTCTGCTTGTGTCTGCCTGTGTGTCTATGTTATGTCTCTCTCTCTGCTTGTGTCTGCCTGTGTGTCTATGTTATGTCTCTCTCTCTGCTTGTGTCTGCCTGTGTCTCTATGTTATGTCTCTCTCTCTGCTTGTGTCTGCCTGTGTGTCTATGTTATGTCTCTCTCTCTCTGCTTGTGTCTGCCTGTGTGTCTATGTTATGTCTCTCTCTCTGCTTGTGTCTGCCTGTGTGTCTATGTTATGTCTCTCTCTGCTTGTGTCTGCCTGTGTCTATGTTATGTCTCTCTCTGCTTGTGTCTGCCTGTGTGTCTATGTTGCCTCTTTCTCTGCTTGTGTCTGCCTGTGTGTCTATGTTATGTCTCTCTCTCTGCTTGTGTCTGCCTGTGTCTATGTTATGTCTCTCTCTCTGCTTGTGTCTGCCTGTGTGTCTATGTTATGTCTCTCTCTCTGCTTGTGTCTGCCTGTGTGTCTATGTTGTCTCTCTCTATGCTTGTGTCTGCCTGTGTGTCTATGTTATGTCTCTCTCTGCTTGTGTCTGCCTGTGTGTCTATGTTATGTCTCTCTGTCTCTCTGCTTGTGTCTGCCTGTGTGTCTATGTTATGTCTCTCTCTCTGCTTGTGTCTGCCTGTGTGTCTATGTTATGTCTCTCTCTCTCTGCTTGTGTCTGCCTGTGTGTCTATGTTATGTCTCTCTCTATCTGCTTGTGTCTGTCTGTGTGTCTATGTTATGTCTCTCTCTCTGCTTGTGTCTGCCTGTGTGTCTATGTTATGTCTCTCTCTCTGCTTGTCTGCCTGTGTGTCTATGTTATGTCTCTCTCTGCTTGTGTCTGCCTGTGTGTCTATGTTATGTCTCTCTCTCTGCTTGTGTGTCTATGTTATGTCTCTCTCTCTGCTTGTGTCTGCCTGTGTCTATGTTATGTCTCTCTCTCTGCTTGTGTCTGCCTGTGTGTCTATGTTATGTCTCTCTCTATCTGCTTGTGTCTGCCTGTGTGTCTATGTTATGTCTCTCTCTCTGCTTGTGTCTGCCTGTGTCTCTATGTTATGTCTCTCTCTCTGCTTGTGTCTGCCTGTGTGTCTATGTTATGTCTCTCTCTCTCTGCTTGTGTCTGCCTGTGTGTCTATGTTATGTCTCTCTCTCTGCTTGTGTCTGCCTGTGTGTCTATGTTATGTCTCTCTCTGCTTGTGTCTGCCTGTGTCTATGTTATGTCTCTCTCTGCTTGTGTCTGCCTGTGTGTCTATGTTGCCTCTTTCTCTGCTTGTGTCTGCCTGTGTGTCTATGTTATGTCTCTCTCTCTGCTTGTGTCTGCCTGTGTCTATGTTATGTCTCTCTCTCTGCTTGTGTCTGCCTGTGTGTCTATGTTATGTCTCTCTCTCTGCTTGTGTCTGCCTGTGTGTCTATGTTGTCTCTCTCTATGCTTGTGTCTGCCTGTGTGTCTATGTTATGTCTCTCTCTGCTTGTGTCTGCCTGTGTGTCTATGTTATGTCTCTCTGTCTCTCTGCTTGTGTCTGCCTGTGTGTCTATGTTATGTCTCTCTCTCTGCTTGTGTCTGCCTGTGTGTCTATGTTATGTCTCTCTCTCTCTGCTTGTGTCTGCCTGTGTGTCTATGTTGTCTCTCTCTCTATGCTTGTGTCTGCCTGTGTGTCTATGTTATGTCTCTCTCTGCTTGTGTCTGCCTGTGTGTCTATGTTATGTCTCTCTCTCTGCTTGTGTCTGCCTGTGTGTCTATGTTATGTCTCTCTCTCTGCTTTGTCTGCCTGTGTGTCTATGTTGTCTCTCTCTCTATGCTTGTGTCTGCCTGTGTGTCTATGTTATGTCTCTCTCTGCTTGTGTCTGCCTGTGTGTCTATGTTATGTCTCTCTCTCTGCTTGTGTCTGCCTGTGTGTCTATGTTATGTCTCTCTCTCTGCTTTGTCTGCCTGTGTGTCTATGTTACGTCTCTCTCTCTCTGTGTCTGCCTGTGTCTCTATGTTATGTCTCTCTCTCAAATGTATCAATCTTTGGAGGAACGAACATGAAGCCTGCGGTCTAGGTGTATACCAGGCCTGACAGCCAGGCCTCTCTAAAGTCCTCGCCGCTGGAACGCGGACATCACAGACGGCACAACGCGAGGGGGAATGTTACATTTGTTGCGCAAAATTCACACACGCCGTACACACACACACACGCCGTACACACACACACGCCGTACACACACACACACACGCCGTACACACACACACACACGCCGTACACACACACACACACGCCGTACACACACACACACGCCGTACACACACACACGCCGTACACACACACACACGCCGTACACACACACACGCCCACGCCGTACACACACACCACGCCGTACACACACACACACACGCCGTACACACACACACACACACGCACACCACACCGTACACACACACACGCCGTACACACACACACACACACCGTACACACACACACACACACCGTACACACACACACACCGTACACACACACACACCGTACACACACACACACACACGCCGTACACACACACACACCGTACACACACACACGCCGTACACACACACACGCCGTACACACACACACGCCGTACACACACACACACCGTACACACACACACCGTACACACACACACACGCCGTACGCACACACACCGTACACACACACACCGTACACACACACACACCGTACACACACACACACCGTACACACACACACCGTACACACACACACACACCGTACACACACACACACACACCGTACACACACACACACCGTACACACACACACGCCGTACACACACACACGCCGTACACACACACACACGCCGTACACACACACACACCGTACACACACACACCGTACACACACACACACGCCGTACCACACACACACGCCGTACACACACACACACCGTACACACACACACACCGTACACACACACACACGCCGTACACACACACACGCCGTACACACACACACACACCGTACACACACACACCGTACACACACACACACACGCCGTACACACACACACACACGCGCCGTACACACACACACGCCGTACACACACACACACGCCGTACACACACACACCGTACACACACACACGCCGTACACACACACACACACGCCGTACACACACACACGCCGTACACACACACACGCCGTACACACACACACACGCCGTACACACACACACACACANGCCGTACACACACACACGCCGTACACACACACACACGCCGTACACACACACACACGCCGTACACACACACACACGCCGTACACACACACACGCCGTACACACACACACCGTACACACACACACACACGCCGTACACACACACACGCCGTACACACACACACACGCCACACTTCCTCTAGAGAACACAAACGGCACACACTCTGCCACACTCTCACTAACTCTCTCTCGCTATCGCTTTGCCACACTCGTACTCACTCAAGCTCACTCTTCAGAACAGAACAATCTCCATAAATACGCTCTCTCCCACTCTCTTACACTCACCCACGCTTTGTAGAACGGGAAGACAATGCACAATCTACACACTCACCCACTCACTCAATCACTCACTCACTCAATCACTCACTCACTCAATCACTCACCCATCACTCAATCACTCACCCAATCACTCACCCACTCACCCAATCACTCACCCACTCACCCAATCACTCACTCAATCACTCACTCACTCACTCAATCACTCACTCACTCAATCACTCACCCACTCACCCAATCACTCACCCACTCACCCAATCACTCACCCACTCACCCAATCACTCACCTACTCACTCACCTCACCCACCAACGCTGTGTAGACCACGATCGGCGTCTGGATTCGAATTCAGGCCACTGCTGTTTCCGGTCACGCCCGCCAACACCACCGCACCACGTGGGCAGCCAGCCAGCCAGCGCATGAGGGAGGGGCCTCGCGGTAGTGACGTCACGTCGGTTCTGTCATAGCCACGTCTCCGCTCACGTCGAGAGGAATGCGAACGAGGCAGCAGCAGCAGCAGACACCTTTTGATAGCGAATCTTCAACGAGGTGAGCGTCCCTGTTGACGATGTGTGTTGCTTATTTTTTTGTACATTTTGAGCACAAACTAAATTCATCTTTATCTTGGTATGTTGGTATTTGATTTTCTGCAGCCAAATTAGGACGATTAGATAGGTTACTTGGCATGCCCTGATATGTTGCTGTTACTGTCAGTGTTTAGACCCCAAGAGTCAAGATTTAAAACGTTCATAACTAAATGTTTAAATCTCATAGAGTATGATTAAAATGTCTTCAATTAATGTGTTCTGATTGCAGGCACAAATGTGCCCTAAATTATATTAATGGAATGCTATTCAACATTGGGAGGAGTCTGCCTTTAAGTTGAGACCCGAGCTGCTGCCAAAGTTGTCTCCAATCTGATGTCACAGCTACATGGTTGGTACCTCTGACATGAACTGTGTCACTGATACTGGCATAATTTGTCTACATGGATGGCTGTGTTTCTGCTCGCAGTAAAAGCAACCTGATATTAATTAGCATCGTGGTTGCTAAAACTTGCCCAACTTTTGATGAAACTGAAATCCATCTTTGTCGTAGTGAGCCTACTCATCATCGCCTCGGACAGGTGAGCCTGAGAGGGGTGGTTTAAGGATTTATGGGTGTTCATGGGTTCAGTTTCTGAGGGTTTCAAATATGTGGGAGTCCCTCTAAGTACATGAGTTTGAGGGCTTGTGGTATTGGTTTCCAGTTATGGTTGGAAGTTATAACAGATGATAAAAAAATCCATATGTAACCAAAAGCAAACTCTAATGATTTGGAAATTGTGTCGGGGATCCTAACTCCAAAATTTGTCATAATGCAGATACTCCGTATATTGTCATTGTATTCAGCTGATCATTGATGCAAGACATGTTGGCATAGAAAAGGCATGAAAATAAGTCACAGTTAATATTACTCATTTCTGCTTTGTAGTGTATGATCGTGTGCTTGACTTTATTTCAGAGGATCTCACCGTTATTTCTATATTATGGTACACTTTACAGGTGTAGAGGTGTAATTGCGCATGGCTACGAATGTTGAGGTGTGATTATGCATGGCCACGGATGGCCAACAAACACAAGGGGCGGGGTTACGGCCGTACACAAGGGTGGCGCTCGCACCGACGTCCGAATGTGCATCCCCCACGGGCCCCCCTCGGGGGGAGTCCTATAAAAGGTGATGAGCTCGAGGGCTCGAGGTCGGGACTCAGCTTTAACCAGAGAAGACGGAAGACCTGCTAGAATAGGCCCCAGAGCTCCCCTGGCTCGCTGTCCTTATAAGGGCCGACCAGGGCAAGCCGGTGGCGTGGCCCCGAGAGCCCAGACTAAGCTGGTCTGGTGACTCAGGGTGCCGGGATCCCAGCTTAACCAGGCTGGGACAGATAGCCTCCCCTAGCCCGTAGTGGAGGAATTGGTATAGGCTAGAGGGCTTAGCTGTCGTGAATCCCTGTAGCCAAGTGACCTGTAATTACTGTGTTGTTGTAATAAACAAGTGTGCCTCCGATCCTGTCGTCAAGCCTCCCATATACTTACTACATCTGGTGTCAGAAGTAAAACGTCCAACGATGGACACACGAGGGACGACACGTACCAGGGAGTCGGAGATGGAAGACGCCGCGGCCGAATCAACACCAGAGATGGCCGGGGTCGGATCGGAGCAGCCGGGGCCGAGTACGCCCGCGCCGCTACGACAAGAGGGGGGGATGCGTCGGCTGAAGGACTCCGGCTGGCCCACTCCCGCCTGGCGGAACTGCTCTACGCCGCGGCCGCCGCGTTGGAGGAGATCACGCGGCTGGGGGCTGGAGGGGCAGCGCGGGTCGACGACAGCAGCCGGCGCGCGGCGACGTTTCCCGCCACCCCGACGCGGCTCGCGGTTAAATTTCCCGCCATCACTACAGTGCGAGCGGACGGCGGGGCCGGCCCGCGTCACGTGACTGCTGAGCGCCAAGCACAAGCCGTGACATCATCAACACCGGCCAGCGCGTCAACATCAGAGCGACCGGCGATGCCATGCTCACAGCCCGCCCACACTGTATCATCGGCGGGGAGCGACGGAGAGCGATCTGCAGCCACGGACGTCGCCTTACAGCAGCGTCTGCCGCCTCTGAAAGAATTCGTAGGCGCAGACGGAGACTGGGGCGGCTTCAAGAGGCGGTTCATCGCTCATCAAGAGATGGCGAACTGGACGGACGCCGAGGCTCTACGCGCGCTGCCGGCGATGCTGGACAACGACGCCCTGGCTACCCTCACCTCGGCGCCTAGGGAAAAGCGCGCCACTCTACACCTGGCGTTGCAGCTGCTGTCAGCTGTCTATGGGCCGCCTTCGGACTGCAGGCAGCTGTTCCACGATCGGCATCGGGGCGCCAACGAATCGCCCCTGGCCTTCCGGACGGCTCTCCTGGCCCTGGCGAAGGCTGCTTTTCCAAGGATGGACGAGGAAGGAGTGGATGCCATGGTGGCTGAGAAGCTGCTGCTACTCGCTGATGAGCTGGACGTCAACGTCCTGGCTCAAGACGACGCGGAGATGTCGTCCCTGCTGGTCGCGCGCCACATACACGGGGGCTTGCGGTCCCTACGTCGAAAGGCGGCAAGGGAGCGGCCGGCCATGCCATGGCGGCCACCGCCCTCCATCGGAGGAGGTCTGCGGGGTGGAGCGGCGAGGGGAATGGAGATCGGCGGCACCACAGGCTCGGAATGGACCGAGCCGCCAGGAGCAGCCCAGGACATCTGGGGCGCTCACACGCTGCTACAACTGTGGCCTGCAAGGCCACGTTGCGTCAGGATGCCGGGCTCCCCGTCAGCGCGGGGCGACACCTCGTCAGGACGCCACGCCGTCTCCTCCCAAGCTCCAGCAGAGAAATACGGCGAGTCGCGGCACCTCACACGTTTGGCCCACGCACACATCCGACACACACTCACGCGCTCAACTAAACAGGGCTCCAAATTCCCCGTCCGTCGCGCGCAATTGTTCTGTAATGCGGCGAGCGCTCCAACCAGGTCAGTGGTCGGAGCTCGCCCATCGTGTCGTTGCTGCGTCGGCGGGATCATCGGTTGTGGTCGGTCACATTGATGGGGTAGAGGTGCGGATTTTAATTGACACAGGGGCATCGGCGACCATTATATCTGATTTGATTTATAACATCCTTCCCGTTCAAAGTCGTCCCTTGCTCCCTGTTGACGTGCCATGCTATGCTGCTAACGGGGGCTCGCTGGGCATTATTGGGCAAATCCGCGCCACTATCTGCATTGGAGACATTAAATTATCCGGGCCTGTTTTGGTTTCCTCCTCACTCGCGGTTCCGTGCCTGTTGGGGACGGATTTCTTGGCCAAAATGCCCATCCGTATCCTGATTGACCAGGGGTGCATTGAGCTCCCATCGGGCCGACGCGTTACTTTTTTGTCTTCCCCCACCACGGAGCGTCGGGCGTTTGCCACCGTGCAGGCGCTCGTGACAAAAACTGTGCGCGTACCTCCGGGGGCTCAGATGCTCGTCCTCTTAGGTTGCGTCGGCCGTTTAATGAAGGGGTTGCGGATCGGGGGGTCTTGTTGGGACCATCTCGGGCCAGGGTCAATGGACCCGATTTGCTCGCGGCTCAGACCATGGTGAGAGGGGATGGGGACCCCTTCATTGCAGTCCTTAATGTGGGATCGCGAACGGCCGTGGTTCCTCAAGGGACCGTGCTTGCACACGCAACGCCGGTACCCTATGAGGAACCACTCGTGGGTCAGGTATCCACCGATCCTCCGTCGCGACCGCATTCGGACTGTGATGACGGATGGCTGGATGCGCTTTGCGCGGGTTCAGTGGACCTGTCCGACTCGCAGCGCGCGCAGCTGCGAGTTCTCCTGAGCGAATTTGCTGACGTTTTTAGTCAACACAAATTTGATATTGGTTGTACCAAATTGCTGCGACACCATATTGACACGGGTGACAGCGCGCCAATCCGCCAAAATCCCTTTCGGTTGAGTCCGCCGAAAAGGATCATGTCAAATCGGCTGTTGATGACATGCTAGCCGCCGATATCATTTCCCTTCCAACAGCCCGTGGGGCGCGCCGATCGTTTTGGTGAAAAAACACGACGGCTCACTGCGGTTTTGTGTCGACTTTCGGCGTCTGAACAAAATCTCTGTGGCAGATGCGTACCCGCTTCCTCGAATGGATGAGTCGCTCGATGCCTTGGCGGGGGCGCGATTCTTTTCCACCCTCGATTTGCTATCTGGATTCTGGCAGCTTCCTCTGGATGACGAATCAAAACCTAAGACTGCTTTTCGTACGCCGCAAGGTCTCTTCCAATTTAACCGCTTGCCAATGGGTTTACATTCTGTGCCGGCAACTTTTCAGCGGTTAATGGAATTGGTCTTGGCAGGTTTGCAATGGGATTCGTGTTTGATTTACTTAGACGATGTCATCGTCTTTAGCAAATCCTTCGAGGAACACCTCCAGAGGTTGCGTGCTGTTTTTCTCAAAATGCGGGCTGCCAATTTGAAATTTAAACCGCAGAAGTGCCATTTACTCCGCGAATCGGTGCGATATTTGGGTCACATTGTTGGGCGCTCGGGGATATCCACTGATCCCGCCAAAACGGAATGCGTCAGCTCCTGGCCGACTCCCACCTCGGTGGGAGAGGTCAGGAGTTTCATTAGGTTCGCATCGTATTATCGACGATTTGTGGCTGACTTCGCTACGATTGCGAAACCATTGCATGCTTTGACGTCCAAGGGAGTCAGGTTTCATTGGGGGCCGGAGGAGGAGGCTGCTTTTCGCGCCCTCCGGAATGCTTTGGTGGGGGCTCCGCCGTTGAATTACCCCGATTTTTCACAACCCTTCTTGCTCGATACAGATGCAAGTAACACGGGCATCGGGGGCGTGCTGTCCCAGCTCATTGGGGGCGTAGAGCATGTGGTGGCTTACGGTAGTCGGGTACTGTCTCCAGCCGAACAGCGGTACTGCTTTACCCGTCGGGAATTATTGGCGATTGTTTATTTTATTCAGCAGTACCGCCCGTATCTGTACGGTCGGCGGTTCACCGTCCGTACAGATCATGCGGCACTACAGTACGCCCTGCGGGTTCAACAACCATCGGGCCAGTTGTCTCGATGGTTGGAGATTCTCCAAGACTATGACTTTGTCACCACATATCGTAAGGGTGTCCGCCACACGAACGCTGACGCCCTGTCACGATTGCCACCCACTTTGGAGTGCGCGTGCCTCTTGGGTTCGGGGCGTTGTAGGCCCCCGAACGTCACCACCGATTCGGTCCTCGTGGCCGCTGCCGATGCGCCTTCAGCTTCGGGTCCTATCGAGCAAGAAGGGAGGGATTCGTTGCTGGGGTTGTCGGTCGCGGAATGGGGACGCCTCCAAATGGAGGACACCTCCCTCCTCGCTCTGCGCCGTCGCGTCGGGGGGGCTGGTCAGGGGGTGGCGAACGTTGACTCGTGGGGGTTGTTCCAGGGTCTTTTAATGCACTGGGATGGAAAAACCCGCCGCCAGCGGCTCGTGGTGCCTGCAGCATTAAGGGGTAAGGTGGTATGGGCTGTTCATGAGCGGCTTCTGCACTTGGGGGTTCACAAGACCTTTGCCACGCTCCAGCTCGATTTCTTCTGGCCGGGCATGGCAAAAGACGTGGGGGATCTCCTGGGGTCGTGCACGCAATGCGCGCAGAGGAAGCCACCTGCTAGGGGTCCAACCCTCCGCTGCAGTCCATAAAGGTTTCCCGGGTTAGCGAGCTCGTCGCTCTGGACATACTCGGCCCATTTCCCGCTACGCCCAGGGGCAATAGGTATTTATTAACAGGGGTCGAGTACTTCACGAGATGGCCTATTGCCTGGCCCCTGGCCAACCAGTCGGCAGCAGCCATCGCGGAGGCCTTTGTCCAGGGCTATGTCCTCGACAAGGGTGCTCCGGAACGGCTGCTTACTGACCAGGGTAGGAATTTTTCTGGTAAACTCCTA
Source organism: Lethenteron camtschaticum (assembly GCA_018977245.1). Classification (NCBI taxonomy): domain Eukaryota; kingdom Metazoa; phylum Chordata; class Hyperoartia; order Petromyzontiformes; family Petromyzontidae; genus Lethenteron; species Lethenteron camtschaticum. Next base: position 25,184 of record WFAB01001878.1, on the reverse strand, counting down.
CGCGAGGTGTGCGACCTCTTGGGTACGGAGAAGGTTCAGACCTCTCCGTATCACCCACAAACTGACGGGATGGTGGAACGGCTGCATCGGACCATCACGTCTATGCTGTCCCAGCAGGTGTCTGTATCCCAGACGGATTGGGACCTTTGTATAGCCGGGGTGTTGCAGGCCTACAGAATGGCTCCCCATGCAGCCACCGGATTTTCCCCTTTCTTTTTAATGTATGGGCGCGAGGCTAACCCCCCTGTGACGACCCAGCTCAAGCTCTCGGCGCCCCAGGCGAAGTCTAACTTGTCCGAACACGTTAAATTTAACATCAGCAAATTGTCTGAGGTGCGGGAAGCGGCCGTGCAAAATTCTGATCTCCGCCAGAAGGCGAACGAGAGGCTTCGGTTGGGGCGGGTACAGGTGGTCAAATGGAAACCAGGGGACAAGGCGTGGTTGCACTGTCCCCAGGTGCCGCTGGCAACCTCGTCAAAATTGGTACGGCCGTGGCGGGGGCCAGTGGAGGTCGTACAGGTCTTGCGGCCGCAATGTATTCGCGTCAAATGGGGAGGCGCCGGTGGTATGTGCACCCCTCAAGGTTGAAACCATTCATCGCGCCGCCCCGGGGTTCACACGCACACACGCATGGCCAAACGTGTGAGGGTTCCGCCGACTCCCCGACGTCGCTGCACTCGCCTAACTTGACATCAACTGTTCCGTCCCCAGGTGCAACAGGAGTGACGGGTCCACACCCACCAACCCCTCCCGGAGGGGTCGGGGTCACTCGGCAGCGACGCCTGACTCTCTTGCACCCGGACCGTCAACAACCGTCACTGAGCGTGCCGGGACGGGCCCTTGTGACGGGCCCGCCGCGAGAACGCGCGCCAAAACGCGCAGACTTTTGTGAGGTCGGCCGTTGGGGGGCCTTGCGGACAATGGGAGGGGTGGCGTCCGGAGTGTGTATATATGTTGGTTTTGGGGTGTTTATTCGGGGGGAGCGCGTCGGGTTATTTTTTTTTCTCTCTCTCTCTCTCTCTTCCTGTTGTTGTTCTTGTTAAGATTCTCTTGTTCTTGTTAAAAATTACGCGAGGCACACACACGGGGTTTTCGTGAGGGATGCACCTTTATTCACGTTTTTTTTGCAGCCAGGGATGGCTGCGAGCTGTACAAGGGGGGTGATGTAGAGGTGTAATTGCGCATGGCTACGAATGTTGAGGTGTGATTATGCATGGCCACGGATGGCCAACAAACACAAGGGGCGGGGTTACGGCCGTACACAAGGGTGGCGCTCGCACCGACGTCCGAATGTGCATCCCCCACGGGCCCCCCTCGGGGGAGTCCTATAAAAGGTGATGAGCTCGAGGGCTCGAGGTCGGGACTCAGCTTTAACCAGAGAAGACGGAAGACCTGCTAGAATAGGCCCCAGAGCTCCCCTGGCTCGCTGTCCTTATAAGGGCCGACCAGGGCAAGCCGGTGGCGTGGCCCCGAGAGCCCAGACTAAGCTGGTCTGGTGACTCAGGGTGCCGGGATCCCAGCTTAACCAGGCTGGGACAGATAGCCTCCCCTAGCCCCGTAGTGGAGGAATTGGTATAGGCTAGAGGGCTTAGCTGTCGTGAATCCCTGTAGCCAAGTGACCTGTAATTACTGTGTTGTTGTAATAAACAAGTGTGCCTCCGATCCTGTCGTCAAGCCTCCCATATACTTACTACACAGGAAGTAGTTACTTTAAATTAATATGTCGTCTGAAGAATACATTTATACATTTTCACCACAAACAAAAGCTCCATTCTTTTGATTAGATGGTAATCGGATTTTTTCAACCAAATTAGGACTATTAAATAGATTAATTGGCATTCCTTGATATATCCCTTTTTCTGTCATTGTTTAGACTCTAATCGAGTCAGCATTTAAAAGTTAATAACAAGCCTGTTTAAATGTCATAGCATATGAATAACATGTCTACAATCATTGTGTTCTGATTGCTGGCACAATTGTGCTCTAGATTATATTAATTGAATGTTATTTAACATTGGGGAGGAGTCTGCCTTTCAGTTCAGGCCCGAGCTGCTGCCATAGTTGTCTCTAATCTGTCATGTCACAGCCACATGGGTGGTATCTCTGACATCAAGTGACATACGTCATGCTCTGGTTATAACAAATAATTAACGTTTGGTCATATGACCCTAAGGACCTACAAGGCATAGGGGGGCTGTTGAAGCAGTCGATGCATAAAAATGGGCTGTACATGAACATGCATGTCTGGATTAGTGGTCAAATATCATGGTTAAGTCTGGCGATTATGTTTAATGCAATAGGCAGTTGGAATATATATGTTCGCGTGGGTGGATGAAAGAGTGATCAGATGCATACGTGTGAGTGGGTAAACAAGTGAGTGAGTGGGCCTGTAAAGCAACAGGCACGAAAGTGAGTAGATGGTACAGTGAGTGGTCAAATATGTAATAATTGAGAGGATGAGTGATTAAAAAGGTTGACAAATCTGAGCATTGTTCCAACCTCTCCAGGCCCTCCGACATCAAACAGAAACTTCTCCTTTCCAACAAGATGGACAGACAATTCAAGTGGGCTGAGATCTTGGAGGAGTATGAGGGTAAGTCCCAGATACCTGCATCACGTGGCTTATATGCAGATGAGGAGGCTCCCTCGTCAGTTACTTTTAATAGTCATAGATTGGTAGTGCTGATCTTAAAGGTGCATTGAAAAATGTTGACACTGATGCTCCTGCTGTTGTGGAGTGACTCATGCAGCCAGCTATGGCTGCAGAGTTTGGTAGTACATGTTGTTTACGTCGTTTATTGTGAAAATTCGGTCACAGTTCATATGATCACTGTTTCATTGCTTTTATGGCTTTATTTTGTGATTTTTGAAAAGTTTTTCGGTTTGGCCATGTTTGTTTGTTGTAGTACAGAGTTAAACCGATGGCCTTAATCTAAGTTGTCTTGTGGTTATTGTTTGTTTGACTTGCATCCCACTGGGATTTTTGCACAGTGTTGGTGTACGGTGCTTTTTCTGCAATATTTTGCTGTCTTTTCTTGGATTTTCTGTTTGCACATAGTCACTTTAAGATGTTATCTTGTTCATGTTTTTGTGTTTTTGTTTGTTGCGGTTGCACCCGATTCAAGAACCGAATGGCTCACAGGGCTATACCTAATAAATGAAACTTGAGTGTGGCAGAGAGCGTGGGTTTAGATCTGAGTTTCAGCCATCATTGTTTAAACTGGGGTCTCAATACTCTTTGGTTCTTTCGGTAAAGTCACGTAGTTAGAAATACATGAAAATTAAACAAATCACGGCGTTTTGATTGCAACACAAGCAATCGTCATCAGATGTGAAAACCACAGCAAGAATTGTTTTTTTTGCTGAAGTGGGAGAGAGCTGCCGTGGCAAGAGGTTTCTAGGTAACAAGGGGGAGGGGCAAGGGAGAGAGAGAAAGGGGGGGGGGTCGAAGGAGGGGAGCGCTGCGTGAGCGCTTCGGAGAGGGCACGTGAGGCTGGGGAGGGGGGAAGTGGGCGGGGCTGGAAGTGGGAGGCCGAGAAAGCTGGAGATGCAGGGGAAATGAACTCTGAAAAATAGACTAGTACCCGGCAGATATGATAGACAACCATAAAGCAGTTACGGTTTTACCTGGTTAATAACATCCTTCCAATGATTGCTCAATTTGTATCCATCTTCTCGGTTGAAGTTATGTCTGTTTATATATCTGGATGGCTTCATGAACAAACCTTTGATATCGATTTAAAGCTTTCGTGACTGCAGGGATTCATCTTAATACGTAGGCTTTCGCAACCAATATTATTCATAATCACCGTTTTGGGTTTAGATCGCGTTATTTATGAATGTGTCGTAACCCTCCACCACCCGACACGGCCAATCAGTAAAAAAGTGTCACGTTGACAAAAGACAAATAGTTCACTGCTTTAGCCACCGGTGTGTTGAAGCGTGAAACCACAACATTTACAATTGAGTACGACGTATCGCTGGTAATTGCATCCAGCATCATCAGGGAATTCGCTGGTAATTGCATCCAGCATCATCGGGCAATTCGCCAGCGAAACGTCGTACTCAAATTGTAAATGTTGTGGTTTCACGCTTCAACACACCGGTGGGCTAAAGCAGTGAACTATTTGTCTTTTGTCAACGTGACACTTTTTTACTAATTGGCCGTGTCGGGTGGTGGAGGGTTACGACACATTTATAAATAACGCGATCTAAACCCAAAAACGGTGATTGAGGGATTCATCTTCTTGGTTCTTTCGGTAAAGTCACGTAGAAGGGAAGTAATACTGGTAGGAACGAAGTGGACCAGCCACCAATAGATTATTTCGTCCGTCCGTCCGTTCGTCCGTGTAGCAACATCGCCCCTACTGCAAACACTTGGCATGACCCTACAAAACCTTTAGACTCAATGACCTTTCCTGGCTAAACAAGTGTAACATTCCCTTATAATTCCCTGAGATAGCTTTTAATTAAAACTTTGAAATTAAATAAAAAACTCACAGCGCCCTAAAGCCTACAGCTAGGCCTAAAGCCTAGAACTAGGCCTGAAACTCTCCCTTCGTATCGTACCCCCGCGTGTGTGAAAGGGAGTTAATGTTTAACAATGTTACAAATAGAAACATTTAAATTTAAAGCTTTACATAAATAATTAAAACATTTCAATTAAAATTAACTCACAGCGCCCTAAAGCATACAGCTAGGCCTAAAGCCTAGAACTAGGCTCCAATCTCTCCCTTCGTATCGTCCGATTAGGTGTAGCAACATCGCCCCCTACTGCAAACACTTGGCAGGACCCTACAAAAACCTTTTGACTCAGTGGGGCTTTCCTGGCTAAACAAGTGTAATAATACATTATGTTTATATTCTTTGGTTATTCGTTCCTACCAGCCCACCCCGCAGGGTCCTGTTAAAAATAAAACATAATAAAATAATTCTCACGACGTTTCGGCCACAACGCAAGCAGCCGTCCTCAGGTGAAAACCAGGTCTGTCGAGGCGACAGCGTCTGAATGAAACAGCACACGTGCTTGGAGCATATATATAAGCTGGGTTGGAAGGGGGAAAGGGCGCCTTGACAAAATAATTTGCATATCAAGAGGAATTTAGCATATTTATGGGAAATGCAGGTATGTGATTAGTACCACTTATGCCCGTGCATTATGCAGGATTAGCAGCATCAAAGGGAGGGGATATGGGAAATGCAGGTATGTGATTAGTACTATTTATGCCCGTGCACGGGCATAAGTAGTCAAGGCGCCCTTTCCCCCCTTCCAACCCAGCTTATATATATGCTCCAAGCACGTGTGCTGTTTCATTCAGACGCTGTCGCCTCGACAGACCTGGTTTTCACCTGCTGCTTGCGTTGTGGCCGAAACTTCGTGAGAATTATTTTATTATGTTTTATTTTTATTATTTTATTACTTCCCTTCTACGTGACTTTACCGAAAGAACCAAGAAGATAAACCTTTGAATTTGAAGCTTTCGTGACTGCAAGGATTCATACTCTTAGGTTTTTTTGGTAAAGTCACGTAGGTAAAATAATAATAAAACAATAAAAAATAATAGAAATAAAATCATAAATCACGACGTTTCGGAGGCAACACAAGTCTCCGTCATCAGGTGGGACCGTCACAGCTAAATTTACTGTATCAAGTGAGGAAAAATCCAAGAGACAAGCCCTTAAATACAAGTTAAGGGTGGGGGGAGGGATAATCTGAATGTGGTTACCGGGGAGTGGCGGGAAGTGGCGGGGAGTGGCGGGGATGGCGGGGCTAAAAGGGAACAAAGGAGCACATCGGCTCAGGGTTGTGGCCGGTGTTAACTGATAGTAAGCATAAAAGTACTGGTAAACGCTGGGGATGCCAACACTCGGTAAAGTAGAATATTACCTGTCAAATAAGATGGTACAAATATGGGTACTTAAACCTTTTTTTTTCATGGTTAATAACATCTTTCCAACGATTACTCAGTTTGTACCCATAATCACGGTTGAAGTTATGTCTGTTTTGTATATCTGGATGGCTTCGTGTACAAACCTGAGTAATCATAATCACCAAACTCTAAACAGATCTTATTTAAAGCTAGCCTATCACTAATCTCGGAGAGAATAAGGTTACTCCGATCTGAACTCGATAATTTAGACAAGACTCTCTTACAAACACATTTAATGTTAACACAAAAAATGTCACCTTCCGATTGGAACCACGTTGATAACATGACTTCTGCTTCTGCTGACTCAATGTCAGCCAAATGCAAAGCTAACCTGATTTCTAAATTCAACCTCCTATCTAAGAAGAAACCAGAGCCACACATCGCAAAGCTGGATGTTAACAAGACCGTGATTAATCAGAGTAACATCCCAATTTCTGACAATCTAAAAACGGTACTGGCCAAAGGACAAAATTTCGCCGTCACTCCTAAATATATACCAGTAGAGGATATGATTTCTCAGATTGATGTAGCCCTCAGAGGCATAGGACACATCCATGCGGATGTAGCAAGAGCTGAAATAGCTACTATTCTTAAGAAACCCAGAGATGATATAGTCATCCTCTCAGCAGACAAGGGCAATGTCACGGTCATCATGGATAAAAATTCATACAACAACAATCGAACCAAGCAAATGTCCCTCTCTAAAACCATCGGCGGCTAGACCTCCCAGACTATATGGTCTTCCCAAGATCCATAAAGAAGGCACCCTGCTACGACCCATCGTGTCGATGATAAACTCTCCTACGTACAAACTAGCCCGTTTTCTATCAGATACTCTGCTCCCTTCACAGGCAAGACCTCTTCGGCAGTACTCAACTCAACCCAATTAGTCTCTATGGTTAAGGACATGGTACTATCTCCTGATGACATCCTCGTTAGTTTTGATGTAGTATCTTTGTTTACCAAAGTCCCAGTACCGGACACCCTAACAATAATTGAGGACTTAGTCCAATATGGATGGAATTCTGATGTACCTGCGCTGGTTAGGCATTGCCTCACCAACACCTATTTTACCTGGAATGGCACCTTCTACAAACAGAATGAGGGCACCCCTATGGGTTCCCCCTTGTCACCAGTTATAGCCAACATGTTCATGGAAAAATTTGAATCAGACGCCATCCAGACATCCACCCTGCGTCCTTCTGGCCACATGGCCTCCCAGCATTGAACCACTTCTTGGACCACATCAATTCTAGACACCCATCCATCAGATTCACCATGGAAGTGGAGAAAGATGGTAAACTACCATTCTTGGATATTCTGTTTGAGAGGAGGCCTGACGGATCCTTGGGACATTCTGTCTCCAAGAAAGCCACCCACACAGATTCCTACTTGAAACCGGATTCCCACCACCACCCATCTCAAAAGAATTCTCTCATCAAAACGCTATACCACAGAGCCCATGGCATTTCTGACCAACACCACCTGGCCAGTGAATTAAGACATGTGCATCGGGCCTCAGGATGAACGGATACTCTGACCGCACCATCCACCAAGCTGTTTCTCCACCACACAGAAACAGCCACATGAAACTCCGACCAAAACTATCATGTTACCATACATAGCAGGCGTGACCAAAAAGATCTCCAAAATTCTAAACAAACATAAGATCCAAGTCCGATTCAGTACAGTGCATAAAATCCATGATCTGATTCCATCTGTGAAGGATGTCGTTCCTGACTTACAGTATCCTGGAGTCGACAAATTGAGTTGCAGTTGTGGTGATTGCTACATTGGAGAAACGAAACGTCATGTTTCTGATCGTGTCCGCGAGCACAAGTCAGATCTGAAACACGGCAGAACTGATTCTTCGGCCGTTGCCGATCATTGCTACAACTCGGTGGGCTCTCATGAAATTGTCTTTTCCGAGACCAAGGTTCTCTGCAAACCTCCTGGCTACCATCAAAGGTTTGTACACGAAGCCATACAAATATACAAACACAGACATAATTTCAACCGTGATGATGGTTACAAACTGAGTAATCATTGGAAAGATGTGATTAACCATGCAAAAAAGATTTAACTACACTTATTTGGATCATCTTATTTGATAGACAACTATTACAGGTTATTGATAGACAGCCAGGCTTGTTTTACCATGTTTAGTTGTTTCTTTTTTTCACACTATTGTTATGTAGGCCAGGCTTAGTCACAAACCGTACCTCTCCATAACAAAGGCTCACCCTCTTAAGCCTCACCTTACCATATTAATAAAAAGTGTGCCATACTTGGCCCTTCCCCCTCTCCAACCATTATATATACGGAGTGGTAGCTCTTGCAATCTCTCATTTACTTGATACAGCTGTCGGGCTGTGACGGTTCCACCTGAAGACGGAAGCTTGTGTTGCCTCCGAAACGTCGTGATTTTTATTTTATTTTACTTTTATTAATTTTAATGTTTTACCTACGTGACTTTACCGAAAAAACCTAAGAATATGAATAAGATGTTATTAACCATGTAAAAAACCATGTAAAAAAATTTAACTACACATATTTGTACCATCTTATTTGACAGGTAATATTCTACTATACCAAGTGTTGACATCCCCAGCATTTACCAGTACTTTTGTAGTGAGCGTAAGTAGCGCAGGAGACGTCGATGGAGGCAATACGTATTTATTAACAAGAGCTATGATACAGCATGTAGCGAACCCTAACACTTGAAGGGGTAACGGCCCTTCACCCGATTATACTAGAGGAAGTGTTCCTCAGCTAACGTTCCCGTTAGCTCCTACTACACTCCTCTATCTCAGACCATCCTAAAGGAGGCTAACTGACCTGGCCCAGCTTCGGCTCAGGTCCGACCCTCAGCCACTCGTGTCTGGCCCTCACAGGGACCCAGACCTCGCTCTCTGAGCTCGCCCCTGGCTTGCCCTGCTCGGCTCTGCGAGACAGGGAGCAGTCCAGGGCTAGGCTAGTCGGTCTTCAATCTTCACTGGCTCTTGTCTTCTGACTCCGACGACTGCCTCGATCTCTCTCTCTCTCACCGCCTTATATACCCAACCCCCCCCCCCCCGAGGGGCGGGGCTGTGTGGGATCCCAGCCACAGCCTCCACACAGCCCCACAGGGTGGTGACCGTTTGCGGACGTTGATTTAGACACCCCCAACGTAACAGCTCGCCACACCCCGTTACACTTGTATGGTTACTATCAGCTAACACCGGCCACAACCCTGAGCCGATGTGCTCATTGGTTCCCTTTTAGCCCCGCCACCCCCGCCACTCCCCGCCACTCCCCGGCACCCCCGCCACCCCTCCCGCCACTCCCCGCCACTCCCCGGCAACCACATTTAGATTAGCCCCTTCCTCGCCCCCCCCCCCCCNTTAACTTGTATTTAAGGGCTTGTCTGTTGGATTTTTCCTCACTTGATACAGTAAATTTAGCTGTGACGGTCCCATCTGATGACGGAGACTTGTGTTGCCTCCGAAACGTCGTGATTTATTATTTTATTTNTATTATTATTTCTATTGTTTTATTATTTATTTTTACCTACGTGACTTTACCAAAAAAACCTAAGAGTATGAAACCTTTGATAGTAGCCAGAAGGTTTGCAGAGTACCTTTATCTCGGAAAAAACAATATCATGCATGCCCACACCGTTATAACAATGGTCAGCCACGGCAGAGTTATTGGTTGTGTTCGCGGACACAGTCCGAGACATGTCGTTTCGTTTTCCAAATGTAACTGCGACCGCAGGTACACCTCAGTTTGTAAACTCGAGTATATTGCATGTCAGGAATGAATTCCTTCACAGATGGGATTAGATCACGGATTTTGTGTATTGTATTGAATCGGACCTGGATCTTGTATTTGTTTAAGATTTTGGACATCTTTTTGGTAACACCTGATATTTATGGTAACATGATGGTTTTCATTAGCTTCTCAGGGGGTTGTTTCATGGTTGGAGAAACAGCTTTGCAAATAATGCGGTCCGAGTACCCATCAATCTTGAGGGCTTGGTGTACGTGTTCCAGTTCACCAGCTAGGTGGTGTTGGTCGGAAATGCAGTGGGCCCTGTGGTGTAGTGTTTTGATGAGGGAATTATTCTGTGCCGGATGGTGGTGGAATCAGGTTTTAAATAGGAATCTGTGTGGGTGGCTTTCCTGTAGAGAGTGTCCCAACGAGCCATTTGGTCTCTTTTCAAACAAAACAACCAGGAATGGTAGCTTACCGTCCTTCTCCACTTCCATGGTGAATTTGATGGACGGGTGTATGGAATTTACGTGGTTGAGAAATTGGTTTAAAGCTGGCAGGCCATGTGGCCAAATGACGAAAGTGTCATCTACATATCTCTTCCACAAGGAAGGATGTAGGGTGGATGTCTGGATGGCATCTGTTTCAAATTTCTCCATGAAAACATTCGCTATCACTGGTGATAAGGGGGGACCCATGGGGGTACCTTCCTTTTATTCTTTGGTTCTTTCGGTAAAGTCACGTATAAAGATAAAATAATAAATTAAATAATAGCATACTACGACGTTTCGATTGCAACACAAGCAATCATCATCAGGTATAAAAGAAATAGCAACAAAAATCTAACCAGAAAACTATGGACAGACATATAAGCAGACAGACATCACAAAGATACACAGAGAGAGAACACGCATGGCACAAAGAGCGAGATTGTCTCTGTGACGAGGCCTTAAATAGAGAGAGGGGGCCGGGGCGGATAGAGGGAGGGGCAGAGAAAAAATTAGCATGTCAATGAGTAGGATATCTGTCTGCTTATATGTCTGTCCATAGTTTTCTGGTTAGATTTTTGTTGCTATTTCTTTTATACATGATGATGATGGTGATTGCTTGTGTTGCAATCGAAACGTCGTAGTATGCTATTATTTAATTTATTATTTTATCTTTATACGTGACTTTACTTAAAGAACCAAAGAATAATTCCTGCAGTCACGAAAGCTCCAAATTAAGATTGTACCTTCCTTTTGTTTGTAGAAAGTACCATTCCAGGTACAGTAAGTGTTGGTAAGGCTTCGTATTTCCATGTTTAGCTAGGACACTAACTCGGGTCACTAACTCAGCCACTTCTGACACCAAATGTTGTGTCCTTAACTAACCACATGGAGACGTCGGGTGGAGGCAACGCGTTTATTATAACTCTGCCGAACTCGGCTCTACACACTATGGTACGTGAAGGGATATGGCCCCTTCCACCCGATAGCCTATGGGAGGGACAGCCTGCCTTCTAGCATATCCTACACCCTCCGGGTCTGCTACACACTACTCTAACACGAAGGGGTACGGCCGCTTCCACCCGATAGCCTACGGGAGTGACAGCCTCCCTTCTAGCGTATCCTACACTCTCCGGCTCTGCTACACTGGTCCCTAGCCTGGTGGCTAAGGGAAGAATGGACGACCTGTCCCTGCCAGGGTACGGAAGCCCACCTCTGGTCCGCTACAACTCGGCTCTGCGTAGAGCTCGGGGAGGGTCGCAGGGTGTCCGAGCTACCTCGGGTCCGCTACAACCCGGCTCTAACAAGAGCCTCGGTGGAGAGTTCCCGGTTGCTGGTCCAGTCTTCAGGTCTTTGGATGTCTTCAGGCTTGAGTTGGTGAACACTGCCTGGCCCGTCTTGAGGGCTGGCCTTTTATCCCCAGGTTGGGGTCACTCCTCCCCTCCTGACCCCCCCCCCCCTCCAGAACCTTCTGGAAGGTCTTATCTTAAGGGGCCTTAGGGACGGGTGGGGGGTCAGGGGTGTTAACCTTTGGTCACGGGGGGGGCAGGGGTTTAACCTTTAGTCGACCCCTACGCACCTCACTCTGTACTCTGTCTCTCCCGGCTGCCCCCTGTCGACCCGTGAATGTGGTGGCAGGTCAGCTGCTAACAGCACCTTATGGCGCAACATATGCATTATCCTTGAAACTGATTGGTCCACACCAGAGACAGCTTTCTTTTGAGCCTCGTCTCAATTGGTGCGAGACCAGAGGACGCCAAAAGGCGTACACTTTCAAGGGCAATGCAAAAATTATCAAAGTGTGTTTTTTGTTTGCATTTTGACCACAAGTATTGTGGCTAATGCAAACATGATTCCTTGTAAAAAAAGGTTTCAGTTTTATTGCCAGAAAAAAGGGAAAAACCTCTTATATTTTGGTACTGGCAAAGGAGGTCTAATGATGTACAAGGTCAACAATACTTGGGGCATTGAACTTCCCTGCATGCTCCCCGCATTGGTGGAAAGTAAAGGTGCAGATTGGCAAAAAAATAAATGGGTGATGTTCCCACGAATGTAACAAAACTATAGACGAAATGCAATGGGCTGTAGCTAAGAAAGTACAACGTATTTAGCAGTATAACATATTAATCAGCATTGCAGTACTACGTATCAGTAAATAGCATGATGTGAGCAATCGAAATCATAGAAATGCATTGAAGAAATAAGCTTAAATAAGTGTACATTAAAGAGCAGCATTACGCACATGTAAGTTGAGAAGCAGGCTACAGTCTAGATTATAGACTGCCAGTACACCTACTCAATGACACACGCATTGCTACAGTCGACATAAAAAGCTGGCAATACGGTCAGCAGCTGAAAAAGCAGGATACAGTCGACATGAAAGGGTGGCAGTACACTGAGTGAGGTAAAGAAACAGGCAACAGATTATAGACTGGCATACACTTGTAATAAAAGACTTCGTCAGGCACTGCTGGTCTCCGTTGGTCTTTTATTTAGTTTCCTCCTCGCACCCCGCTGGTCCTGACAGCGGACCAGCGTCTCCTCGCGTGCACCCACGCGCGCTCCTCCAACAGCTCCTCGCTCCCCCACTCCGCACACCGCTGGCCGACGGCGTGCCGAAGATCCTTCAGCCACGTGGCCGATGGCGCGGATCCCCTGCGGCCACCCAACGTGGCTCAGCCTCTTTACTCCCGCAACTCCCCGATCCCTTCGGGCTCTCACCTATATCCTCTTTACCACGTGACCCTGACTCCTCGCCTTCCGGAACGTCAGATCCGGCCTTCCCATACTGCCCTGCTGGCTCCACCCCATTCACCTTGCTTCCAATTGGACCCGAGGTGAACGGCGGCCCCTCCCACACGCCCCCCATACTGGGCTCCGCTCCCCAATACCCCGGGCCATGTGATTGGGCCAGAGCCCAGCAGCAAACCCCGTTTACGTTCGCATTACACACTCATAATGGCCAAAAGCTAAATGAGCAGATTCGATAATAGAGTGCCAGTGCACTGACGTTAATTAATGAGCAGGCAGCAGGCAACAGCACAGACTGGCAATACACCATCTCAGCGTCATAAAAACACAACTAAAAAAGGAATAATTTAGCAACCTAATAAATAAAAAGTAGTTTTGTGCACACAAACATTCTTCTTCTTGATTCTTTCGGTAAAGTCACGTAGAAGGGAAGTAATAAAATAATAAAATATGTTTTATTTTTATTTTATTACTTCCCTTCTACGTGACTTTACCGAAAGAACCAAGAAGATGAATCCCTGCAGTCACGAAAGCTTTAAATCGAAAAAACAAACATTATTATTGTAATATCTGGCAACTTATTTGTTTCATAATAGTACAGCAATCCCTCGCCGCTTCGCGGTTCAAGTTTCGTGGCCTCAGTGCATCGCGGATTTTCAAAAATATTCATCGAAAAATAAAAATTAAAAATACCGCCATATCGGCAGCCGTATTGCGGAAAGTAGCGTTGTTTAATCGTTATGCGCGAGAGAAACGGTTTCCCAGGATGTCAGACAAAGAGAGAAACTCTCTCAGAGGCTTTGTACATACCCACGGGCACTCAGACAAGGCACGTGATTGGTTCCCGGCGCGAGATCGACGAATGAGAGCACGAGTGGATGTACAGTATCCCGTGAGCTGATTGGCTGCGCATCATCGCATCCTCTCCCAGCTTCTTCCCGTGTTGTATCTCGCCACTCTCGTTCACGCTGTCAACTGTGTCTCGCGTATCTTAGTGTTGTGTTCGAAATTAACTGGTGAGTGTAGAACACCATAATATGTATCGTATGAGAGAGAGAGAGAGTGAATGTATAATATTAAGGTTTTATAATTAAATAGATTTAAGTAAAATATATGTGAGTGAATGTATAATATTAAGGTTTATAATTAAATAGATTTAAGTAATATATATAAAGTATAAATATACATGTTTTAAACATTCTGGTACCCACACACACATATACGGAAATTCCTAGGGGGGCCAATCCTACTTCGCGGATTTTGACCTATCGCGAGGGTTCTGGTCCCTATTAACCACGATAAACGAGGGATCACTGCAACAATGAACGTGAGTTCTTAGCGAAAGATTCAATAAAATTGTACTTTACATTGCTGTGGTGAGGCCTAGTCCTGTCCAGAGCCCGCGGGCTCGCCTAGATTGCCCAGCCGGAGCAGGTGACACATTGCCAGGCTGGGGACTGGGCCGCTACCCCCCCCACCACCATCCCCCTGCCCGAGCTACAATACTACTGTCTAAGCGCTAGAATATTAGTATCTACCGAGCCTATAGTAGTAAGTGCACACATTGGGGTGGGGGGAAGAGAAGAGGACATGACACTTTGATGAATTTACCTCAGCGTTGCGAAGTATCTTTTTTCCCCATTTTGAACGCGAATGAGAAATCCCCCCACCCTCCACAGATGACACACGTGCGTTGCCAGAGGCAACCCCCGTGCAGCTTGAGCGGTGGGGGGGGGAGAACAATAAATAAAGAGAATTCGCACAAAAACACTATTTTAACTACTTAAAATTTTATGGATGGGAAAGCGGCATAGCGCTTGCCTACCGCGGGGCTTAGGGCGTGCTGCCTGGCAAATTCTTTATTCTACAAAAACCCCACGGTTCGAGAGCGAAATCCCTCAAGCGTGTGTGCGCAGACAGACAGACGGACAGACGGACAGACAAAAAATTACTTTTAAAGGTTAGATATTCGCGCACGTCATACACACACCGATTTATATCACCCACACACCGCAGTGCACCAATCGTTGTTCCACCACTCTTCACACACACACGCACGTGTCAAACTTAAATCTGTACTAAGGTTGTATATCCGGCTCGAATAGTTTATGGCCCCCAGCGAACACCCTACGGGTAGCACCTCGCCTCTTATTTCCCACCCTTCGCGACGTGTGACTATCTCATGCTAGGTCTAACGGGCGAACTGGGCTGAATCGACCAAATGAACGATCACTCACCTCGCAGACACACTCACAGCGTCACACAGTGGGAGTTGGGGAGGACGCT
Source organism: Lethenteron camtschaticum (assembly GCA_018977245.1). Classification (NCBI taxonomy): domain Eukaryota; kingdom Metazoa; phylum Chordata; class Hyperoartia; order Petromyzontiformes; family Petromyzontidae; genus Lethenteron; species Lethenteron camtschaticum. Next base: position 9,976 of record WFAB01001878.1, on the reverse strand, counting down.
GGACAGCGAAGACTGCCTGGCCGACGGTTCACAGTTACACCCGGTAGGCTTCACGCGGACGATGAGGGGCGGCTGGGATTCTCGACGGTCGCAGGAGAACTCTGATTCAAATTCGCTCTCTCCCTCCCCACTTATCATCTCAGAGCCTGTTAATCCTTGGGTGACATGGTGTCATCCTGCGCGGCCAATCGAGCGCTTTACCTGCCGAGTTTTGAACACTCTAGCCGTTACGGGGGGCGGAGGGCGGGCATCACGTCATCCACCCCCCTCTTCCCCCCTTTCCATCGTACCCGTATCTGCGTTCCTCGTCTCTGAGTCACCGCTAATTTCCTGTCTTACTTTTAAATCGCTCCTCCTAGGGCGCCCAGGGATTTTTCCCCAACCCACTGTTTACACTGCCCATAGAGTGTTTGCCATTGAGGCCCCACCTCCCGTATGTTTCATCGCAGCCAGCCTGTAAAGATCTATGCGCCCCTACAACTTTTTAAGTTGATTTTAGGGGGGGCACCATTTAATCCGGCCTGGGGGGGGGGGGGGTCGGCCAATCTCTTGGCAATGGGAAACCGGGGGACATCCCCGTTAGGGGCCTTTCGGATGAAAACCCGTGGTGCCAGGCAACCCCCCCCCCCTATCGAGACCCTACGTGGGTGCATGTGCGTATTTAGTGTGATTGTTGCCGATTTGAAGCACACTGTTTGAGAATGCAGTACGCTTCACTATTTCAGCACCGATGTTCACCAAATATTCAACGGTGTAAACATATGGGACAGCTTGGGATGGCAATAAAGTAGTTTGTTACTTGGACATGTGCAGTATAGGACAACACAGTACACCAGCAGTTTCCGCTGTCAGGCGTCACCTGCACATTCCCCGTAGTTGTGAGTCGCTGGTGCTGTGGCGTCCTGGCATGTGTCTGAAGCGTGGTTGGCTGTCCGGTTATTTAGCACGTGTCCATGATGGATACGTTATTTAGCGAGTGTCCATGTTGGTTAGGTTATTTAGCGAGTGTCATGTTGGTTCGGTTATTTAGTGAGTGTCCACGTTGGTTAGGTTATTTAGCGAGTGTCTATGTTGGTTAAGTTGTTTCAGCGAGTGTCCATGATGGTTAGGTTATTTAGCGAGTGTCCATGATGGTTAGGTTATATAGCGAGTGTCCATGTTGGTATGTTGAACTTCTTTCACACTGTACATAGCCAACCATGCTGATCGGAGGTTAAGTTATATACCGAGTGTCCATGGTTAGGTTATTTAGCGAACGTCCATGATGGTTAAGTTATTTACCGAGTGTCCATGATGGTTAGGTTATATAGCGAGTGTCCATGATGGTTAGGTTATTTAGCGAGTGTCCATGTTGGTTAGGTTATTTAGCGAGTGTCTATGTTGGTTAAGTTGTTTCAGCGAGTGTTCATGATGGTTAGGTTATTTAGCGAGTGTCCATGTTGGTATGTTGAACTTCTTTCACACCGTACATAGCCAACCATGCTGATCGGAGGTGCGGAGGAAGGACAACAAACTAAGCACAAAAGCAGTTCCAAAGAAAATAAATTTTCAATCTAGATTTTACAAATGCCTAGCTCCAGTGACTTCCTAATATCAGAAGAACATTCCAGACGGCTGCAGAAGTGCATCTGAAAGCATGCAATGCAGCGACCGTTTTTATTCGATGACTAGCCAAAAGCTGCTGCGAGGATGACCAGAGTTTACGTGATGGTTATGCTCTTTGATGATACCAGCAAGGTATTGTGGTTCATTTGTGGCAAGCGCTTTGTATGTAATGAGTGCAACTTTATAATGTATGAGTTCGGCAACAGGAAGCCAATGCAGTTCGGTGAGCACTGGACAGACATGGTCGGATTTTGCCGTAATCATCATGACGCCTACCAAATAATTTTGTAAACGCTGCAGCTAAAATGTTTTTTCCAGGTGTGCCGAAGAGTACTGAGTCGGAAAAATCGAGCCCTAATCCTATCCCTGAACCCTAACCCCTAACCCTAACCCTTACCATAACCCTAACCCCTAATGCCTAACCCCTAATCCTAACCCCGAACCCTAACAGCTAACCCTAACCCCTAACATTAACCCCTAACCCGAACGCTAACTCCTAACCATAACAATCTATCCCTCTAACCCTAACCCTATAACCATGAACCCTAAACATTAATCCTAACCCTTATCCCTAACCCCTATCCCCTAACCCTAACCCCTAAACCCGAACGCTAACTCCTAACCATAACCCTCTAACCATCTAACTCTAACTAACCCTAAACCTGTAACCCAAACCCTATAACTCTGAACCCTAACCACTAACTCGAACCCTTAACCCTCTTCCTAACCCAAACTAACCTTTACCCTAACCGCTAACCCTACCCTAACCCAACCCTAATCCTTACCCCAACCCTTAACCGTAAACCCTAACCCTAAGCCAACCCTAACCTTTAACCCTAACCCCTACCCCCTTACCCTAACCCCTAACCCTAACTCCTGACCCTAACCCCTAACCCAAACCCTGAGCCTACCCCGAACACCAACACTTAACCCTAACCCAATTTTGTCCAAAAACAGGATAGGTTAGTATGCCGATTTGTTTTTTTATCCAAAAAAGTTATGCCAATTTTATTTTTGGGACGTGAAAATGTCAGCATGAAATATACCTTTATAGTAATTTACAGCATACTAATGCTAATCAAAAGGAGGAATTCACATTTTTTTTACAAAATTAGCTATGAAAATTTGGTTAATTTTGGCCAAAAATGGCATAGGTGAGTATCTATTTCTTTTTGTGACTTGAAAATTGCATCGTAAAATGTCCCACTTTTAATCTAATATATAGCATACTATAGCTAAATACAATGGAAGAATTAACTTTTGTTGAAAAATAAAGCTGTGAAATTGATACATTTGGCTAAAAACGGCATAGGTTAGTGTGCCGAGTTAATTTTGGGTCCTCAAAATTTAATCGTGAAATTTCCCATTTTTACCTAATATAGAGCATACAATGCTTAACAAAATGGAGGAATTCACTTTTTCTTGGAAAATATAGCTATGAAATTTTGAAAATGTAGGCCAAAAACGGCATGGGTTAGTATGCCGCTTTGCTTATTTTTTACTTCAAAATTTCATGGTGAAATTTCCCCCTTTTAATGTAATATATAGGCTCTTCAGGCTAAACACAACGCATTTTTTGTTTAAAAATACATCTGTAAAAATGTGTAAAATTTTTGGCAAAAATGCCGATTTTCTGTTTGCACGTGAACACTTAATCGTGAAATTTTCTGCTTTTAATCTAATACATAGCATACTAAGGCTAAATACAATGGAATTAAATTTTGTCGATAAGTAAAGCTGTGAAAGTTTGGCCAATTTTGGCCAAAAACAGCAAAGGTTATTATGCCGATTTTCTGTTTGGGACGTGAACATTTCAACGTGAAAATTTCCACTTTTAACTTAATACATAGCATACTAAGACTAAATACAATGGAGGAATTCACTTTTTGTTAAAAAATAAAGCTATGAAATTTGGCCCATACTGACATGGCGATTGTGAAATGTCGCCATCGGTGTGCTGGAGAGCCAAGCGACAACTTGTACAAAGTGCGGTATGCAGCGAGCAGCACAGATGGAGGTCGTCACGGCACACGAGGGAGTGGGTGGCCAGCGCCACTCCCGGCCGCCTTGTTTACACACCACACCGGACACTCGTTTAAGGCTGAGTCGACGTAGAAAGTCGTCACCGGCGGCGTTGGCCACACACGGGAATGGAACTCGGCTGGTCGGTGCGGAGCGCAGCGCTCACCACGTCACCGCCGTCCCCNTCTGTCAACAAACTTGAACTCTGACCCCGCTCTCTGACGTCATCGCTCAGCGTGACCTCATCGGCGTCAAACGCCAGGGGGCGGTGTGCTTGCTAGTGACGTCATGTCACCCACTCCGGACCACCGCGGTCCTGAGCGTGACGTCACCTCTGACTGGCCACTGCCGATATCTGTTGCAGTGCCAATCCTTATTTGGGCAAAGCTACGCTCGGTGACTGGCGCCTCATTAACATGATGTGTTCGTGAAAGCCGTCGCGAGTTCATTGCGACGGGTTCGGCACCCGCGCGCCACCCCTCCCACGTATGGGCCGAGCTCATTAACATCATTTAGTTAAGTTACAGAGCCGCTCATTGTGGGAGGGGAGCGTATCGTACCCCGCAAGTGACGTCATGTCACCTGCTGCTGCGTGACGTCACGCGGTAACAGGAAGTTGCCGCTCCGCCAGTGCAGTGAAATCCGAGGTGAGAAATTCTATTCACGGTGGTGGTGGTTGTGGTGGTGGTTGTGGTGGTTGACCAAGGCAAAGCCTCGCTCTCTCTCGTAAGGGTGTCAATTGAGGAGCAGCGAGCATGGAAGCGATGTCCAGGTGGAACTTTGCAACGCGGGGCCTTGCCTCCTGCCCTCGCCTGGTCGCGTTCGCTTCAATTCTCTCGCTTAAGTTAAATTATCTTCACGGCTCGCCACTTTGTTGCTTTGTTTTACTTTAAATATTCGTACAGTTTTTTTTTTACCAGGCCAAGTCTGCTTGAGCTGCTATACCGCTCTTGTTTTCAGAAGCGACCTGCCCCACAACACAAGGTGAGGCTTGTCAACAGCGTGGCGGTGCTCACTCTACATGTGGCGGGGAAACCGGAGATCGGGAAGGAAATCCACGCGACCACGGGAGAGAGAGAGAGACACGCAGCCTCGGCTGTGTTGGTTGATCCTCAATGAATTACTTGGTGGAGTGAGGAAGCATTAATACTGAGCAGGTGAAGGTGGCCAGGCGTGGGTCTGGACACACCACCACCTGTGAACCGTGCCAGTGTGTGACAGTGGTGGAGCGAGTGGGGTGGGGTGGCACGTACCCCCCAACGTCCGATCGAAATCCTTAATTTTTATAGGATCATTGGGGTTTATTAGTAACGAGCTTCACTACCCAGCTTCGCCCGGGACTTGGATTCTTGTCTTGGATTACTTTCATATTCCCTTATTTCACTGAAAAATGATAAATTATTGCATGAAAAAAAAGCCGAAACAAATCAATTTACCTAAATCGGATGTTTTCACTCAATTCAACCTTAACCTACTTCTACGTGAGGTCGATTTGCCACTCGGAAAGGAATGACATGGCAAGCTGAAAATAGTGGCGTTCACTTACAAATGCCAGACAGCATAAACTGTGCAAATTTCATGACGCCAGAGCTCAGCGTTGGAGAATTTTTGCTGCTTCACACAAACATATAATTTCTGCTTCATATTTAAGATAGCAGTTGTACCCGTTCTTCGCACTCCGAGAAGGCAATGGCTTCATCGGCCAGGAGCGAAGCGCCACCTAAAATCTCCCGGCCCGCTGTGAACAGCTCTAGAAGTATGGCGCGCAAAGAGCCATATGGTAGGGGGGTAAGCATTGCAGAGCGCTTAACTCAGGTGTGATGCGGGTTGACGCCACACACTTCATGGTCATTTCCGCCCCCCCCCCCCNAAAATACCAAAGTCAATTTTTATATGTTTTAATTGTTTTACATTGTGTACAGTATGGAACCTACCCACGTCAAAATTCAAGTGTGTAGCATGTTAGGAAGTATGCTGAACATTTCGAACAGACACACGTATCAGCATTTTGCGACCCCCACTGCCACCGTGTGGCATATTATTACGTGCCAGGGACTCTATGAGAGGACAACAATTCGAATCCATATTTCGCAATAAGTAACGGAAAAGCATTTACAAGCGACTCACAGAATTGTGCGCAGTTGCGTATACAGTACACGACTTCCCTGAAGGCAAACACCTTCAGCGAGCGCGATGCCGACCACCTAACAACTCCTATCATTTTTCATTGCTGGAGGGGTTGCCTCCCCTACCTGAAAATCCTGGCTCCGCCTCTGAGTGTGTGACAGTATCAAGTTTGTATTTGCAGTAAAGTCTATTGAGCACGGAGATTACATGAAAACAGTAGTTTATTTTTGTTTTCCTCTGGAACTCTGTAAGAATAGAGTCAGGAAGTTATCACAGCACACATGCAGCTGAAGTAGGAACTGTTCATCCCAGCATTCAAGAACATCTGTGCCTGGCTTCATACCTAAGTTGCGATTGGACATTAATTTATGCATTTCTGCATAACACAAATAGCACTATTTTCAATACCCTTTGCTATGTCAGTTGATTTAGCTTTCATAAATATTTATTTTGAAGCCAGACAGCCGAAATTGTGTTCTTGTAGTTTTTGGTTAACATTCATTTTGAAGATACGAGGGCTTATAGGCATGTTTATGACCATTTGCCCTCTCATTGTGTGCCATTACAGCCCGTGTGATGAATTTGGGACACTTTTTCACTATATCACGAATATATGAATAAGTATAGACATGTAAGTCACGTGTTACTGTGTGTATATGCATTCCTCTGTGCATCGATACTGACGTGTAGATGTTGTGGATATACTTTTTTTCTGTCTGCAGCTGTCGCTTCCTCTGCAGAATTGGTCTGATGGAGCAAAGGCACTCGGCGCCGCTCGGTTCGACAAGGCAACAATGCGACCAGTGTGCATATAGCACGGATCGTACTGGAAATTTGACACGGCACCAGAGAACTCACACAGGAGAGAAACCCTTCAAGTGCAGTGTGTGTGGGAAGGCGTTTGCACTTTCATTTACTCTTGTAAAACACCAGATAACACACACGGGAGAGAAACCCTTCAAGTGCAGTGTGTGTGGGAAGGCGTTTGCACATTCATCTGCTCTTGTAGAACACCAGAGAACACATACGGGAGAGAAACCCTTCAAGTGCAGTGTGTGTGGGAAGGCGTTTACACTTTCATCTACTCTTGTAACACACCAGAGAACACACACGGGAGAGAAACCCTTCAAGTGCAGTGTGTGTGGGAAGGCGTTTACACTTTCATCTACTCTTGTAACACACCAGAGAACACACACGGGAGAGAAACCCTTCAAGTGCAGTGTGTGTGGGAAGGCGTTTGCACAGTCATCTGCTCTTGTAGCACACCAGAGAACACATACGGGAGAGAAACCCTTCAAGTGCAGTGTGTGTGGGAAGGCGTTTGCACAGTTATCTGCTCTTGTAACACACCAGAGAACACACACGGGAGAGAAACCCTTCAAGTGCAGTGTGTGTGGGAAGGCGTTTGCACATTCATCTCTTCTTGTAGCACACCAGAGAACACACACGGGAGAGAAACCCTTCAAGTGCAGTGTGTGTGGGAAGGCGTTTGCACGTTCATCTGCTCGTGTAGAACATCAGAGAACACACACGGGAGATAAACCCTTCAAGTGCAGTGTGTGTGGGAAGGCGTTTGCACGTTCATCTGCTCTTGTAATACACCAGAGAACACACACGGGAGAGAAACCCTTCAAGTGCAGTGTGTGTAGGAAGGCGTTTACACTTTCATATACTCTTGTAACACACCAGAGAACACACATGGGAGATAAACCCTTCAAGCGCAGTGTGTGTGGGAAGGCGTTTGCACAGTCATCTGCTCTTGTAGAACACCAGAGAACACACACGGGAGAGAAACTCTTCAGGTGCACTCTGTGCGGGAAGGCGTTTGCACGTAAACCAAATCTTCAAAGACACCAGAGAACACACAAGCATCAGAAGATCCACAAGGAGTGGAGTCTGAAATCGGCTTGTGAAAGTCAAAGTGCCACAATGAGCCCATCCCTCATGAAACAAGAACCGGAAGAAAATCCCAGCTTGGACACTTTTAAAAGTATCAAGGTGAAATATGAAGCGGTGAAGGTGAAATGTGAAGTGATGGTGAAGAGCGAAGAAGTGAAGGTAAAATGTGATGAAGATTCAACTCCAAAATTGGACTGCACATCGATGGAGGCAACGTGAAGCAGGAGGAGAATTCTGACTGCGAGGCAGAGCGAGGCAACTCCAAGCAGTTTGTGGAAGTGGAGGTGTGGGTGGACTTCCGAGACAATACAAAGTCAAATGGAGGCTTGGTAGATCTGTAATCTTGAGACGATGTCGTTCCAATAGATGCACCTTTATCACAGGCCTTTAATGGCAAGAATGTGATGTTGAACACTCAATTCCTAGGTTCAACCTGCATTGTATGAGCGGTCAGTCTTTGTTGACCTGTGGGTTGGGTAGATCTCTAACCAGGAGCGAGAGCCTAAAAGCTCCCAATCATTCACGATGTTATCAATTGCATTTATATGGTGCTTTCTTAATCGCCTCTGGCAATTCGGAGTTTTGTATTGTATCTCATTTCAAACAATCCAAGAGCATCCCCAAGTAGCAGCTGCCCCTGTGTGGCACAAGGTAGTGGCCCTGCACCGGCCTGCATGTGGACAAGAGCCTGTCAGTAGGGGGCGATGGTTGATGTGGCATCTCAGTTGTGTAGTTTGTAGGTAATGTTTAGAATTTGCTAAATTTTGACCCAGACGCCAGCATGCAATGGCCTACTCGTTTTTAATGGCGCAATAGTATGTTGGACACTTACGCAGATGGTGGTAATTTTTTTTACACGCTTTTACTTAACTCACTCTGTCGTATCCTCAAATCTTGTAACTAAATTTTAACCCACTTCCCAATGTCGTATAGACTGCAAACTTGGTATACCAATGTCATACTGATGACAATACTATAATGTATCATTTAAAATAAAAAAATATATATTTTAAACGATCTTTTTTCTAGGTTATGTTTCGGATTTGGTCTAGTTATACGCTTTTGTCCACGCTCAACTCACTTTGGCTGTAAATCACCACGGTCCCTTACGTTATGGCTTAGGGACACTTCCTGGAGTCGCGGAGTTCTGCCATTAGTCGTACGGTACATTTCATTAAACGTGTTTTAAAAAAGTATTTTACAATATTACTTATTGTGTTGTTAATGGCTTGGTGGAGACACGGGGCCTGTGGAGCGTGGAAAGTGGGTCGTGTAGAGCCAAACGTGGCTTGCCGAGGGCGGGCTTGAGGATGGAGGGGGGGCACGGGGGAGAGGGGCAGCTCGGAGTTGGCCGGGGGGAGGTGCGGGGAGACACGGGATTCATGGGATGACAGCTCGCAGTGCTGGCTGCTGTGCTGGGTGGTGCTGTGTTAAGTGTTGCGTGATGCCACAGCAATGAAGCAGCTCTGCCGGGCTGCTCCCCCTCGCAACCCTTCACACGAACGCACAGACGTACCCCCACGTAGGACCTCGTGGGAGGGTCCTCGGCGCCTGGGTTTTCACCCGAGAACCCCCCCTCATGGGAGGTCTCATGGTTTCCCAGCGCTGGGGAATTGGCGGATCCTCCCCAGGCCGAATGGCACTGCGGCTCTGTGAATTAAATTAAAATATACAAACACAGAGACAATTTAAACCGAGAAGATGGATTCTGGCTTAGCAATCATTGGAAGGACGTAATAAACCATTTCGGATCTTAACTGATTGTGTTCACGTTTACGGTGACTTTCAGACCGCGTTCCACTCACTGGCATTGTATTCTCCGCAGGGAATGGATTCTTTGCTCCGCTGCAAGTTTCCTCCCACGACTCACCCATTGACACGACGGTCAATGGTACAGTGTATAATAACAAATAGTATAACATTTATATGCTTAATACAATGTACAAAGTAATATATAGTATCGTAATTGTATAGTAAATATATAGCAGTGTGATACACATTAGGTGGGTAGAATAATACATAGTGTATATATTATAGGGTATAGGGTGGTTTATAGCAATACAGTATATAATTTAACGTTGGGTTTGTCTATGGAAGTATATAGTACGGTGTAGACTCGTGTGATGTAAGAGAATAAAGTTTAGATGGAAGCAAATTATATAATTTTTACGACGTAGAATTGTAATGTAGTACTTACTGTTAGTAACTCAGCTTATTGTAGAGTATAGTAAGTATACTGATGTACTATGTAGTTTATACTTTAGTTGTTTACGTGTTGGTTTTAGTTACTGCAGCTACATACTATTAACACTCCTTCCCTTTA
>WFAB01001877.1:0-77158 GCA_018977245.1 Lethenteron camtschaticum | reverse complement strand
CACTCGCCCACTCACTCTCTCACCTACCCACACACTCACCCACCCACACACTCACCCATTCACTCACCCACATTCCCACTCACTCAGCCACTCAGCCACTCACCCAATCACTCACCCAGTCGCTCACACACTCACCCACTCACTCTCTCACCTACCCACACACTCACCCACCCACACACTCACCCATTCACTCACCCACATGCCCACTCACTCAGCCACTCACCCACTCACTCACCCACTCACTCTCTCACCTACCCACACACTCACCCACCCCAGCACTCACCCATTCACTCACCCACATGCCCACTCACTCAGCCACTCAGCCACTCACCCAATCACTCACCCAGTCGCTCACACACTCACCCACTCACTCTCTCACCTACCCACACACTCACCCACCCACACACTCACCCATTCACTCACCCACATTCCCACTCACTCACCCACTCACTCACACACTCACCCACTCACTCTCTAACCTACCCACACACTCACCCACCCACACACTCACCCATTCACTCACCCACATGCCCACTCACTCAGCCACTCACCCACTCACTCACCCACTCACTCTCTCACCTACCCACACACTCACCCACCCACACACTCACCCATTCACTCACCCACATGCCTACTCAATCAGCCACTCACTCACTCTCTCACCCACTCACTCACCTAATCACTCACCCAGTCGCTCACACACTCACCCACTCACTCTCTCAACTACCCACACACTCACCCACCCACACACTCACCCACCCACACATTACCCCACATGCCCACTCTCTCACCCACTCACCCAATCACTCACCCAGTCGCTCACACACTCACCCACTCACTCTCTCACCTACCCACACACTCACCCACCCACACACTCACCCACATGCCCACTCACTCAGCCACTCACCCACTCACCCAATCACTCACCCAGTCGCTCACACACTCGCCCACTCACTCTCTCACCCACCCACACATTCACCCATTCACTCACCCACATGCCCACTCACTCAACCACTCACTCAGCCACTCAGCCACTCACCCAATCACTCACCCAGTCGCTCACACACTCACCCACTCACTCTCTCACCTACCCACACACTCACCCACCCACACACTCACCCACATGCCCACTCACTCAGCCACTCACCCACTCTCTCACCCACTCACTCACCCAATCACTCACCCAGTCGCTCACACTCTCACCCACTCACTCTCTCACCTACCCACCCACACACTCACCCACCCACACACTCACCCATTCACTCACCGACATGCCCACTCACTCAGCCACTCACCCACTCACTCACCCACTCACTCTCTCACCTACCCACCCACCCACTCACCCATTCACTCACCCATTCACTCACCCACATGCCCACTCACTCAGCCACTCACCCACTCTCTCACCCACTCACCCAATCACTCACCCAGTCGCTCACACACTCGCCCACTCACTCTCTCACCCACCCACACACTCACCCACCCACACACTCACCCACATGCCCACTCACTCAACCACTCACTCTCTCACCCACCCACCCACTCACCCATTCACTCACCCACATGCCCACTCACTCAACCACTCACTCACTCTCTCACCCACCCACTCACCCAATCACTCACCCCGTCGCTCACACACTCACCCACTCACTCTCTCAACTACCCACACACTCACCCATTCACTCACCCACATGCCCACTCACTCAACCACTCACTCACTCACTCTCTCACCTACCCACACACTCACCCACCCACACACTCACCCACATGCCCACTCACTCAGCCACTCACCCACTCTCTCAGCCACTCACCCAATCACTCACCCAGTCGCTCACACACTCGCCCACTCACTCTCTCACCTACCCACACACTCACCCACCCACACATTCACCCATTCACTCACCCACATGCCCACTCTCTCACCCACTCACTCTCTCACCTACCCACTCACTCACCCAATTACTCACCCAGTCGCTCACACACTCACCCACTCACTCTCTCAACTACCCACACACTCACCCACCCACACACTCACCCACCCACACATTCACCCACATGCCCACTCTCTCACCCACTCACCCAATCACTCACCCAGTCGCTCACACACTCACCCACTCACTCTCTCACCTACCCACACACTCACCCACCCACACACTCACCCATTCACTCACCCACATTCCCACTCACTCAGCCACTCACCCACTCTCTCACCCAATCACTCACCCCGTCGCTCACACACTCACCCACTCACTCACCCAATCACTCACCCCGTCGCTCACACACTCACCCACTCACTCTCTCACCTACCCACACACTCACCCACCCACACACTCACCCACATGCCCACTCACTCAGCCACTCACCCACTCACCCAATCACTCACCCAGTCGCTCACACACTCGCCCACTCACTCTCTCACCCACCCACACATTCACCCATTCACTCACCCACATGCATACTCACTCAGCCACTCACCCACTCACTCACCTACCCACCCACTCACCCATTCACTCACCCACATGCCCACTCACTCAACCACTCACTCACTCCCTCACCCACCCACTCACCCAATCACTCACCCAGTCGCTCACACACTCACCCACTTACTCTCTCAACTACCCACACACTCACCCACCCACTCACCCATTCACTCACCCACATTCCCACTCACTCAGCCACTCACCCACTCACTCACCCACTCACTCTCTCAACTCACCTGTTCACTCACTCACCGACTCACCTGTTCACACACTCACCTCACCCACTCACCCACTCACTCACCCCCTCACCTCACCCACTCACACACTCACCTCACACACTCACCTCACCCACTCACCTCACACACTCACCTCACACACTCACCTCACCCACTCACCTCACTCACTCACCTGTTCACTCACTCACCCACTCACCTGTTCACACACTCACTCACCCACTCACCTGTTCACTCACTCACCCACTCACCTGCTCACACACTCACTCACCCACTCACTCACCCACTCACCTGTTCACACACTCACTCACCCACTCACCTGCTCACACACTCACTCACCCACTCACTCACCCACTCACCTGTTCACACACTCACTCACCCACTCACCTGTTCACACACTCACTCCACCCACTCCCACCACCACTCACCCACCACTCACTCACACACTCACCTGTTCACCACTCACTCACCCACTCACCTGTTCACACACTCACTCACCCACTCACCTCACCCACTCACCTCACCCACTCACCTGTTTCACACACTCACTCACCCACTCACCTGTTCACTCACTCACCCACTCACCTGTTCACTCACTCACTCACCCACTCACCTGTTCACACACTCACTCACCCACTCACCCACTCACTCACCCACTCACCTGTTCACACACTCACTCACCCACTCACCTGTTCACTCACTCACTCACCCACTCACCTGTTCACACACTCACTCACCCACTCACCCACTCACTCACCCACTCACCTGTTCACACACTCACTCACCCACTCACCTGTTCACACACTCACTCACCCACTCACCCACTCACTCACCCACTCACCTGTTCACACCACTCACTCACCCACTCACCTGTTCACACACTCACTCACCCACTCACCTGTTCACACACTCACCTGTTCACACACTCACTCACTCACCTCACCCACTCACCTGTTCACACACTCACTCACCCACTCACTCACCCACCTGTTCACACACTCACTCACCCACTCACCTGTTCACACACTCACTCATCCACTCACCTGTTCACTCACTCACCCACTCACCTGTTCACACACTCACTCACCCACTCACCCACCCACCTGTTCACACACTCACTCACCCACTCACCTGTTCACACACTCACTCATCCACTCACCTGTTCACTCACTCACCCACTCACCTGTTCACACACTCACTCACCCACTCACTCACCCACCTGTTCACACACTCACTCACCCACTCACCTGTTCACACACTCACTCATCCACTCACCTGTTCACTCACTCACCCACTCACCTGTTCACTCACCCACTCACCTGTTCACACACTCACTCACCCACTCACCTGTTCACTCACCCACTCACCTGTTCACACACTCACTCACCCACTCACCTGTTCACTCACTCACCCACTCACCTGTTCACGCAGCCACTCACAACAACAACAACAACCACTTAGTAGCGGTGACGTCACCACGACGCTAATTAATTGAAGGTGGGGGGGGTCCCAGCCCCTCCACCTGCAATTAATTAGCCGCTGCTAATTAATTAGCCGCTGCTAATTAATTGCAGCGCTGCTAATTAATTGCAGCGGTCACGTGACAGACCCAGCAGGTGCTATGAGTTGACTGCTGTGCCAGGCTAGGTGTGTGTGTGGTGTGTGTGTGTGGTGTGTGTGGGGCGTGTGTGTGGTGTGTGTGGTGTGTGTGTGGTGTGTGTGTGTGGGGTGTGTGTGTGGGGTGTGTGGTGTGTGTGTGGTGTGTGTGTGTGGTGTGTGTGTGTGGTGTGTGTGTGTTGTGTGTGTGTGGTGTGTGTGTGGTGTGTGTGTGTGGTGTGTGTGGGGTGTGTGGTGTGTGTGTGGTGTGTGTGTGGTGTGTGTGGGGGTGTGTGTGGTGTGTGTGTGTGGTGGTGTGTGTGTGGTGTGTGTGTGTGTGGTGTGGTGTGTGGTGTGTGTGTGTGGTGTGTGTGGTGTGTGTGTGGTGTGTGTGTGTGGGGTGTGTGTGTGGTGTGTGTGTGGTGTGTGTGGTGTGTGTGTGTGTGTGGTGTGTGTGTGGTGTGTGTGTGTGTGTGTGGTGTGTGTGGGTGTGTGTGTGGGGTGTGTGTGTGGTGTGTGTGTGTAGTGGGTGTGTGTGGTGTGTGTGTGGTGTGTGTGTGTGTGTGGTGTGTGTGTGTGGTGTGGTGTGTGTGTGTGTGGTGTGTGTGTGTGTGGTGTGTGTGTGGTGTGTGTGTGGTGTGTGTGTGGGGTGTGTGTGGTGTGTGTGTGGTGTGTGTGTGGTGTGTGTGGTGTGTGTGTGGTGTGTGTGTGGTGTGTGTGTAGTGTGTGTGTGTGGTGTGTGTGGTGTGTGTGTGTGGTGTGTGTGTGTGTGTGTGTGTGTGTGTGTGTGTGTGTGTGTGGTGGTGTGTGGTGTGGTGTGGTGTGTGTGTGGTGTGTGTGTGTGGTGTGTGTGTGTGTGGTGTGTGTTGTGTGTGTGGGGTGTGTGTGTGGGAACTTACTGCTGCTGATGATGATGATGCTGCTGACGATGACACATTCACTCCCTTCCCACCACCACCACCATCAACAGCCATGGCAAGCGCTATCCACCACGTGTGTGCTGTATAGTGTACTGTACAGCACGTGGTTACAGTATACCACGTGGGTACAGTACACCACGTGTGTACTGTACAGTGTACTGTGTGTTTGTGTGGTGTGTGTGTCTCTATGGTGAATTATTATTTTATTATTTCCCTTCCACGCGACTTTGTTTAATTTTTATTATTTTATTATTTCCCTTCCACGCGACTTTGTGTTTTATTTGTAATATTAGATCTCGTGGAGACCGCTCGCTCTGCCAACTGAGTTATTCCCCAAATACGTTGGTTCGATTCCCGCATCCTCCAAGGGCAGTATTATTTTTTAAATCTAATTTTAAATGTAACGTCCAGAGTTATTGTCTGTGACATCTTCACATTGGTGAACCAGCTTGGAAGTACACTGACCTCTTGTCGCCCTCGATGTTGCTGTTTTGAAGCCCCTTGAGTCTATGGTGCAGTGTTGAGTCTATGGTGCAGTGTTGAGTCTATGGGTGGCAGTGTTGAGTCTATGGTGCAGTGTTGAGTCTATGGTGCAGTGTTGAGTCTATGGTGCAGTGTGAGTCTATGGGTGGCAGTGTTGAGTCTATGGTGCAGTGTTAAGTCTATGGTGCAGTGTTGAGTCTATGGGTGCAGTGTTGAGTCTATGGTGCAGTGTTGAGTCTATGGTGCAGTGTTGAGTCTATGGGTGGCAGTGTTGAG
Organism: Lethenteron camtschaticum; assembly: GCA_018977245.1. Lineage (NCBI taxonomy): Eukaryota > Metazoa > Chordata > Hyperoartia > Petromyzontiformes > Petromyzontidae > Lethenteron > Lethenteron camtschaticum. The sequence goes on along the minus strand of WFAB01001877.1, from coordinate 71,170 downwards.
TCTATGGTGCAGTGCTGAGTCTATGATGCAGTGCTGAGTCTATGGGTGGCAGTGTTGAGTCTATGGGCAGTGCTGAGTCTATGGTGCAGTGCTGAGTCTATGGTGCAGTGTTGAGTCTATGGGCAGTGTTGAGTCTATGGGCAGTGTTGAGTCTATGGTGCAGTGTTGAGTCTATGGGCAGTGTTGAGTCTATGGTGCAGTGTTGAGTCTATGGGCAGTGTTGAGTCTATGGGCAGTGTTGAGTCTATGGGCAGTGTTGAGTCTATGGTGCAGTGTTGAGTCTATGGGTGGCAGTGTTGAGTCTATGGGTGGCAGTGTTGAGTCTATGGGCAGTGCTGAGTCTATGGGTGGCAGTGTTGAGTCTATGGTGCAGTGTTGAGTCTATGGTGCAGTGTTGAGTCTATGGTGCAGTGTTGAGTCTATGGTGCAGTGTTGAGTCTATGGTGCAGTGTTGAGTCTATGGTGCAGTGTTGAGTCTATGGTGCAGTGCTGAGTCTATGGTGCAGTGCTGAGTCTATGGTGCAGTGCTGAGTCTATGGTGCAGTGCTGAGTCTATGGTGCAGTGCTGAGTCTATGGTGCAGTGTTGAGTCTATAGGTGGCAGTGTTGAGTCTATGGGCAGTGTTGAGTCTATAGGTGGCAGTGTTGAGTCTATGGGCATGCTTATCAGTTCTACGGAATCCGAGTCTCACTCGCATCACGTGGTCGCCTATCCGCACTACGTATTATAAAAGCGCCCTGCTCAGCCTCACGTGATCGCAGCCTCCTGCCGGAGGTGTTGGCACGCGACGTCGGACCTCCTCCTGCTGCTGCTGCTGCACTCCACACGAGGACATTGTTGAGTGTGTGAGCTCACCACGACGGGGAACATCACTCAAGACCCCCTCCCCAGACATCGTCGCAGCGTTGCACCGGTGAGCCCCGTGGTGAGGCCTAGTCCCGAGGAGTGCCACCGGTCTCGGCTAGATTGCTCAGCCGGCCGAGGTGGCACCTTGGCCGGCTGGGTTTGGGCTGCTACCCCCCCCCCCCCCCCCGTGAGTCAAATCAAGACAGAATGTAATCAGAACGCGGTGGTGCCTCACGGTGGCGATGAGACGTTCACTTACTCGCCTCGTCTGCCACCGTGTAGGTGATGGTGGTGATGGTTGTGATGATGGTGATGGTGGTGATGGTGGTGATGATGGTGGTGATGGTGGTTGGTGATGGTGGTGATGATGGTGATGGTGGTGATGATGGTGTTGATGCTGGTGATGGTGTTGGTGGTGATGGTGGTGATGATGGTGTTGATGGTGTTGATGATGGTGATGCTGGTGATGGTGTTGGTGGTGATGGTGGTGATGATGGTGTTGATGCTGGTGATGGTGTTGGTGGTGATGGTGGTGATGGTGGTGATGATGGTGTTGATGGTGTTGATGGTGTTGATGATGGTGATGCTGGTGATGGTGTTGGTGGTGATGGTGGTGATGATGGTGATGATGCTGGTGATGATGGTGTTGATGGTGGTGATGGTGGTGATGGTGGTGATGATGGTGTTGATGCTGGTGATGGTGTTGGTGGTGATGGTGGTGATGATGCTGGTGATGGTGTTGGTGGTGATGATGGTGATGGTGGTGATGATGGTGGTGATGGTGTTGATGCTGGTGATGGTGTTGGTGGTGATGATGGTGTTGATGCTGGTGATGGTGTTGATGCTGGTGATGGTGTTGGTGGTGATGGTGGTGATGGTGGTGATGATGGTGGTGATGCTGGTGATGGTGTTGGTGGTGATGCTGGTGATGGTGTTGATGGTGATGTGGTGATGGTTGTGATGATGGTGATGGTGGTGATGGTGGTGATGATGGTGGTGATGATGGTGTTGATGGTGTTGACCGTACAGGGACCTGTCCTCGCGGCATCACCACCCTCACTCGGCACGACGCTGCGGAAGGCCAAGCTGCGAGCGGAGAAGCAACAGCAGCCACAACAACAACAGCCACAACAACAACAACAGCAACAACAACAAGAAGCCGCAGCGAGCTGCCATGGAGCGAGCCGGTGGCGGCGGCAGCAGCGGAGGCGGCAGCAGGAGGGCGGATAAACGGAGGCTCAGCGGCGAGCAGCCCGCACGACGGCCACCCGCGGGCCTCGGGCTCCACTCGCGGCCGCCAGCGGCAGGAGCCCCGCAGAGCGGACGCGGCGGCGGCGGGGAGGGCCCCGTGGCGCCAGTCGAGGGGAGGGGGGGGGGAGCGAGAGCTGTGGACATCGGGCGGCAGCCGTGGGACCGGGCCGAGCGAGCAGCGCGCCGGGAGAGGCGGCCGTTTCGAGGGCAGACGCGGGCGCAGAGGGAGAACGCCAGGAGCCGTCGACGCGCCGAGAGGCTGCGCGGACACAGCTTGAGAACACGCGGGGCGGGGAGGGAGAGAAGGGGGGGGTGCAGGGGGGGGAGACGGGGGGGAGGGGGTCGGCGTTGTGGAGCCAGGCGAGGGAGAGGCTGCGGCGGGTCACGAGGGTCGTAGGCGACGTGGGACTGGGGACTCCCGCGGGAGCGGAGAGCGCGGGAGAGCGAGGACGGCCAGCGGGTCCGCTTCTGCCGTTCTCGCCGGCCGCGTGCCGGGGAGGGGGGCTCAGTTCCCAGGCGGCCCCCCTCAACGCGAGTCTTGTTTGGCGACACCCTCCACGTTGTGATTAGTACTACTTATGCCCGTGCATTATGCAGGATTAGCAGCATCAAAGGGAGGGGATAAGGGTAGCATTAATGAAGGGAAGGAGTGTTAATAGTATGTAGCTGCAGTAACTAAAACCACCACGTAAACAACTAAAGTATAAACTACATATTATCATCAGTATACTAAATATACTCTACAATACGCTGAGTTACTAACAGTTCCCAGGCGGCCCCCCCTCAACGTGAGTCTTGTTTGGCGACACCCTCCACGTTCTCGCCGCTCGAGTTGAGCGGCGGCGGCGGCGTTGGCGGCCGTGACAGCCGGAAGTTCCCCGTTCTCATGGCGGGTTTCCCAGACTGTCGAGAGGAGGGGACGTCGCCAGCTGCTCGTTGATCACAACACTGGTCAACACGCTTGGTCTTCTGGCCAGAGGTCGCAAACGGGTTTTGATTCCTTACCCGTACCCGGCCGCACCAAGGTCGCAAATGGGAACCCGTACCCGGCTGGGTACGGGTTCCCGTTCCCTACCCGAAATGAGTGACAAACGGTGACTCACCAGTGACTCACGGCCTACCCGTACCCTACCCGAAATGAGTGACAAACGGTGACTCACCAGTGATCACGCCCTACCCGTACCCGTACCCTACCCGAAATGAGTGACAAACGGTGACTCACCAGTGACTCACGCCCTACCCGTACCCGTACCCTACCCGAAATGAGTGACAAACGGTGACTCACCAGTGACTCACGCCCTACCCGTACCCGTACCCTACCCGAAATGAGTGACAAACGGTGACTCACCAGTGACTCACGCCCTACCCGTACCCGTACCATACCCGAAATGAGTGACAAACGGTGACTCACCAGTGACTCACGGCCTACCCGTACCCTACCCGAAATGAGTGACAAACGGTGACTCACCAGTGACTCATGCCCTACCCGTACCCGTACCCTACCCGAAATGAGTGACAAACGGTGACTCACCAGTGACTCACGGCCTACCCGTACCCGTACCCTACCCGAAATGAGTGACAAACGGTGACTCACCAGTGACTCACGCCCTACCCGTACCGTACCCTACCCGAAATGAGTGACAAACGGTGACTCACCAGTGACTCACGCCCTACCCGTACCCGTACCATACCCGAAATGAGTGACAAACGGTGACTCACCAGTGACTCACGGCCTACCCGTACCCGTACCCTACCCGAAATGAGTGACAAACGGTGACTCACCAGTGACTCATGCCCTACCCGTACCCGTACCCTACCCGAAATGAGTGACAACGGTGACTCACCAGTGACTCATGCCCTACCCGTACCCTACCCGAAATGAGTGACAAACGGTGACTCACCAGTGACTCACGGCCTACCCGTACCCTACCCGAAATGAGTGACAAACGGTGACTCACCAGTGACTCATGCCCTACCCGTACCCTACCCGAAATGAGTGACAAACGGTGACTCACCAGTGACTCACGGCCTACCCGTACCCGTACCCGGCCGCACCAGGGTCGCAAACGGATACCCGTACCCGTACCGAGCTGGGTACGGGTAGCCGGGTATCAGGTAGGGTACGGGTATCGGGTACCCGGTTGCGACCTCTGCTTCTGGCATGAGGTATTCCAACGGGTTTAAGGTAATTTTGTGGTGCTGCTGATTCCAAATCCGGCATCAGTTTTTGTCTATCACGTCAGGTTTTTGAGATATCAAATATTGCATTTTTAATAAAAACTGCGGAAGCAGTAGTAGCAGCAGTAGTAGCAACAGCAGCAGCAGCAGTAACAGCAGCAGTAGCAGCAGCAGCAGTAGCAACAGCAGCAGCAGTAGCAACAGCAGCAGCAGTAGTAGCAGCAGTAGTAGCAGTAGTAGTAGCAGTAGCAGCAGTAGTAGCAGTAGCAGCAGTAGTAGCAGCAGCAGTAGTAGTAGCAGCAGCAGTAGCAGCAGTAGCAGCAGCAGTAGCAGCAGTAGTAGCAGTAGCAGCAGTAGTAGCAGTAGCAGCAGTAGCAGCAGCAGCAGTAGTAGCAGCAGCAGTAGTAGCAGCAGTAGCAGCAGCAGTAGTAGCAGCAGTAGCAGTAGTAGCAGCAGTAGTAGCAGCAGCAGTAGTAGCAGCAGCAGTAGCAGCAGTAGTTGCAGCAGCAGTAGCAGTAGTAGCAGCAGCAGTAGCAGCAGTAGTAGCAGCAGCCGTAGTAGTAGTAGCAGCAGCAGTAGCAGCAGCACTAGTAGCAGTAGCAGCAGCAGTAGTAGCAGCAGTAGCAGCAGCAGCAGTAGCAGCAGTAGCAGCAGTAGCAGCAGTAGCAGCAGTAGCATCAGCAGCAGCAGCAACATCAGCAGTAGTAGCAGCAGTAGTAGCAGCAGTAGCATCAGCAGCAGTAGCAGCGGTAGCAGCAGCAGTAGCAGCAGTAGTAGTAGCAGCAGCAGTAGCAACAGCAGCAGCAGTCGAAACGTCGTAGTATGCTATTATTTAATTTATTACTTTATCTTTAGACGTGACTTAACTGAAAGAACCAAAGAATGTGGATATCTACATAAAATGATATTATAAACGCACTATCCTAAAAATCCAGCACCATGTTTTAACACTAAAGCAGTCACTGACTCGCAACAACTTGCAATCATAAGTGACAGTTTATTTCGGGTAAAATCAATGAAATGGGGTATGCCGATAGCATAAAAATGAGATGTGATGGAGCATATCTGAGATCAGATTTGGAATCAGCACCCTGAAATTAGTCTAGAACAGCTGCAAAAGTCGCTCACACTCTCACCCACTCACTCTCTCACCTACCCACACACTCACCCATTCACTCGCCCACATGCCCACTCACTCAGCCACTCACCCACTCACTCACCCACTCACTCACCCAATTACTTACCCAGTCGCTCACACACTCACCCACTCACTCTCTCACCTACCCACACACTCACCAACCCACACACTCACCCATTCACTCACCCACATGCCCACTCACTCAGCCACTCACTCACTCACCCACTCACTCTCTCACCTACCCACCCACTCACCCATTCACTCACCCACATGCCCACTCACTCAACCACTCAAAAGTCCAGGCCAGAATTTTGTTTTATTTTTGTTGACCAGTGATATTGGTTGTTTATTGATTATCGTTTTCACGTTTGAGATTCAACGTCCCTTCGATAGCATGACAGTGACACGGGGTGTCTCCTACGCGCGTGTGTGCGTTGTGATTGTTAAAAGCAATAGACAGGAACACGTTACGTTAAATTACATTTTGATTTAAAGCTTTCCTGATTTCAGGGATTCATATTCGTGGTTCTTTCGGTAAAGTCACGTAAAATAATAAAAAAATGTATTCTTTTATTGTTTCCCTTCTACGTGATTTTACCGAAAGAACCAAGAATATACGTTACAAGGTGTCCCGTTTTTGTTTCACATTCCCCAAAGCACTGATTGTAAAACACAGCAGAGACGCTGCCTCAGAGTTTATGGGTCTCTGTGTGGTGATTATGTGGGTCTCTGTGTGGTGATTATGTGGGTTTCTGTGTGGTGATTATGTGGGTCTCTGTGTGGTGATTATGTGGGTCTCTGTGTGGTGATTATGTGGGTTTCTGTGTGGTGATTTGTGGGTCTCTGTGTGGTGATTATGTGGGTTTCTGTGTGGTGATTTTGTGGGTCTCTGTGTGGTGATTATGTGGGTTTCTGTGTGGTGATTATGTGGGTCTCTGTGTGGTGATTTTGTGGGTCTCTGTGTGGTGATTATGTGGGTTTTTGTGTGGTAATTATGTGGGTCTCTGTGTGGTGATTATGTGGGTCTCTGTGTGGTGATTATGTGGGTCTCTGTGTGGTGATTATGTGGGTTTCTGTGTGGTGATTATGTGGGTCTCTGTGTGGTGATTATGTGGGTCTCTGTGTGGTGATTATGTGGGTCTCTGTGTGGTGATTATGTGGGTTTCTGTGTGGTGATTATGTGGGTCTCTGTGTGGTGATTATGTGGGTCTCTGTGTGGTGATTATGTGGGTTCTGTGTGGTATTATGTGGGTCTCTGTGTGGTGATTATGTGGGTCTCTGTGTGGTGATTATGTGGGTCTCTGTGTGGTGATTATGTGGGTCTCTGTGTGGTGATTATGTGGGTCTCTGTGTGGTGATTATGTGGTCTCTGTGTGGTGATTATGTGGGTTTCTGTGTGGTGATTATGTGGGTTTCTGTGTGGTGATTATGTGGGTCTCTGTGTGGTGATTATGTGGGTTTCTGTGTGGTGATTATGTGGGTCTCTGTGTGGTGATTATGTGGGTCTCTGTGTGGTGATTATGTGGGTCTCTGTGTGGTGATTATGTGGGTCTCTGTGTGGTGATTATGTGGGTCTCTGTGTGGTGATTATGTGGGTTTCTGTGTGGTAATTATGTCGTACTCAAATTGTAAATGTTGTGGTTTTGCGCTTCAACACACCGGTGGGCTAAAGCAGGGAACTAATTTGTCTTTTGTCAACGTGACACTTTTTACTGATTGGCCGTGTCGGGTGGTGGAGGGTTACGACACATTTATAAATAACGCGATCTAAACCCAAAAACGTTGATTATGAATGTGGGTCTCTGTGTGGTGATTATGTTGGTCTCTGTGTGATGAGTCTATGGGTCTCTGTGTGATGAGTCTATGGGTCTCTGTGTGAGTCTGTGGGTCTCTGTGTGAGTCTGTGGGTCTCTGTGTGGTGAGTCTATGGGTCTCTGTGTGGTGAGTCTGTGGGTCTCTTTGTGGTGAGTATGTGGGTCTCTGTGTGAGTCTGTGGGTCTCTGTGTGGTGAGTCTGTGGGTCTCTTTGTGGTGAGTCTGTGGGTCTCTGTGTGAGTCTGTGGGTCTCTGTGTGGTGAGTCTGTGGGTCTCTGTGTGATGAGTCTGTGAGTCTCTGTGTGAGTCTGTGGGTCTCTGTGTGGTGAGTCTGTGGGTCTCTGTGTGGTGAGTCTGTGGGTCTCTGTGTGGTGAGTCTGTGGGTCTCTGTGTGGTGAGTCTGTGGGTCTCTGTGTGGTGAGTCTGTGGGTCTCTGTGTGAGTCTGTGGGTCTCTGTGTGTTGAGTCTGTGGGTCTCTGTGTGATGAGTCTGTGAGTCTCTGTGTGAGTCTGTGGTCTCTGTGTGGTGAGTCTGTGGGTCTCTGTGTGGTGAGTCTGTGGGTCTCTGTGTGGTGAGTCTATGGGTCTCTGTGTGTTGAGTCTATGGGTCTCTGTGTGATGAGTCTATGGGTCTCTGTGTGATGAGTCTATGGGTCTCTGTGTGGTGAGTCTGTGGGTCTCTGTGTGAGTCTGTGGGTCTCTGTGTGATGAGTCTATGGGTCTCTTTGTGGTGAGTCTGTGGGTCTCTGTGTGAGTCTGTGGGTCTCTATGTGGTGAGTCTGTGGGTCTCTGTGTGGTGAGTCTGTGGGTCTCTGTGTGGTGAGTCTATGGGTCTCTGTGTGTTGAGTCTATGGGTCTCTGTGTGGTGAGTCTGTGGGTCTCTGTGTGGTGAGTCTATGGGTCTCTGTGTGTTGAGTCTATGGGTCTCTGTGTGTTGAGTCTATGGGTCTCTGTGTGATGAGTCTATGGGTCTCTGTGTGATGAGTCTATGGGTCTCTGTGTGGTGAGTCTGTGGGTCTCTGTGTGAGTCTGTGGGTCTCTGTGTGATGAGTCTATGGGTCTCTTTGTGGTGAGTCTGTGGGTCTCTGTGTGAGTCTGTGGGTCTCTATGTGGTGAGTCTGTGGGTCTCTGTGTGGTGAGTCTATGGGTCTCTGTGTGTTGAGTCTATGGGTCTCTGTGTGGTGAGTCTGTGGGTCTCTGTGTGATGAGTCTATGGGTCTCTGTGTGGGTTTGTGTATACAGTATTGTATGTAACAGGTCCCTGCGGGGTGGGCTGGTAGGAACGAATAAGCAAAGAATATAAACATAATGTATTATTACACTTGTTTAGCCAGGAAAGCCTCACTGAGTCAAAAGGTTGTTGTAGGGTCCTGCCAAGTGTTTGCAGTAGGGGGCGATGTTGCTACACCTAATCAGACGGACGGACGATATAATCTATTGTAGGCTGGTTCACTTCGTTCCTACCAGTAAAAAATGTACTTTCAGCACCACACAGTGGAATGTCGCGGGTAATTTATGTCGCAATAAATCTTGAGAATGTTTCCGACTGAACGACCCCTCTTGTGTTGCGCAATCAGACCCGAAACCACCAAATCCACAATCCTGTTCAAAGTTGTGTTACGGTTATTGGCGGGGCACGTGTCTGTGACTTTAGCGACATCACCAGAGAGAGACGAGAGAGAGAACGAGAGAGCGGAGAGAGAAGACGAACAAGAGGAAGACGTTAGAGATGTGACGAGAAATAAAAAAAAATAAAAAAAATATTATCGATCTTGGCAGGAATCGAACCTGCAACCTTGTGATCCGCATTACGTCACAGAGCCCACGTGACTCGCACATCTCTGCGGGGCACTTGAACCTCTTAGTAGCGAATGGCGGTTGCTGATTGGGTGAGAGTTGGGTGGGTGAGTGAACGCGAAAACCGGTTTAGAACTCTGTTCGATTTAAAGTTTTCGTGGCTGCAGGGATTCATATTCTTGGTTTTTTCGGTAAAGTCATCACGTAGAAGGGAAATAATAAAATAAAGTAAATAAAATATAATAAAATAAAAATAAAATAAATACATAAAAATACAAAATTCTCACGACGATTCGGCCTCAACACAAGCAGCCGTCCTCAGGTGAAGACACACAGCTTTCGGAAAGACAGCGTCTTAATGAACACCGCCAAGCTTGTTTATCTGTTATTATTTTATTATTTCCCTCCTACGCGACTTTATGGTGGACAATTATTTTATTATTTCCCTTCTATGCGACTTTATGTAAAATTTGTATTATTTTATTATTTCCCTTCTACGCGACTTTATGGTAAAATTTTATTATTTTATTATTTCCCTTATACAAGACTTTATGTTTTATTATTTTATTATTTCCCTTCCACGCGACTAAATGTAAAAAAAAATATTTTATTATTTCCCTTCTACGCGACTCAATGTTGTATTTTTATTATTTTATTATTTCCCTTCTACGCGGCTTTATGCTTATTTATTATTATTTTATTATTTACCTTATACACGACTTTATGATTATTATTTTATTATTTTATTATTTCCCTTCTACGCGACTTTATGCTTAATTGGTATTATTTTATCATTTCCCTTCTACGCGATTTTATGTTTAATTGTTATTATATTATTTCCCTTCTACGCGACTTTATGTTTTATTTGTATCATTTTATTATTTCCCTTCAACGCGGCTTTATGTTTTATTTTAATTATTTTACTATTTCCCTTCTACGCGACTTAACGTTTATTTTTTGTATTATTTTATTATTTCTCTTGCACGCGACTTTATGTTGTATTTTTATTATTTTATTATTTCCCTTCTACGCGACTTTATTATTATTAGAACTCGAGGAGACGTCTCTCACGTCCTTGGTGAGTAGCTAAGTTGGTAAGGCAAGCGCTCTACCAACTTAGGTGCTCCACAAGTACGTTAGTTCGATTCCCACATCCTCCAAGCGCAGTATTATTTTTTAAATCAAATTTTAAATGTAACGCCCAGAGTGATTGTCTGTGACATCTTCACATTGGTGAACCAGCTTGGAAGTACACTGACCTCTTGTCGCTCTCGATGTTGCTGTTTTGAAGCCCCTGTGAAGACGTTAGAGATGTGACGAGAAATGAAAAAAATATATAAAAATATTAACGAGCTTGGCAGGAGTCGAACATGCAACCTTCTGATCCGCAGGCAGCCGCGTTACCCATTACGCCACTGACCCCACGTGACCCGCACATTCCCGAGGGGAACTTGTGACTTTACGCGGCTTCACGTTTTATTTTAATAATTTTATTATTTCCCTTCTACGCGACGCAAGGGTTTATTATTTTAATATTTCCCTTCTACGCGCCATAGTTTAAATGTAAATATTTAATTATTTCCCTTCTACGCGACTTTGTTTAATTTTTATTATTTTATTATTTCTCTTCTACGCGACTTTATGTTTTATTTGTGTTATTAGATCTCGTGGAGACGGCTCTCCTGTCTTTGGGGAGTAGCTAAGTTGGTAAACCGCTCGCTCTGCCAACTGAGCTTTTCCCCAAGTACCTTAGTTCGATTCCTGCATCCTCCAAGGGCAGTATTATTTTTAAAATCTATTTTATTTTTTCCCTTCTACGCGACTCGATGTTTAATTTTAATTATTTTATTATTTCTCTTGTACGCGACTTAATGGTGTATTTTTATTATTTTATTATTTCTCTTCTACGCGACTTTATGTTATATTTTTATTATTTTATTATTTCCCTTCTACGCGCCTTTATGTTTAATTGTTATTATTTTATTATTTCCCTTCTGCACGACTTAATGTTAATTATTTTATTATTTCCCTTCCACGCGACTTTATGTTCTATTTTTATTATTTTATTATTTCCTTTCTACGCGGCTTCATGTTTATTTTTATTATTTTATAATTTTCCTTCTACGCGACTTTATGAAATTTTTATTATTATTTTATTATTTCTCTTGTACGCGACTTTATGTTCTATTTTTATTATTTTATTATTTCCCTTCTACGCGACTGCATGCTCTATTTTTATTATTTTATTATTTCCCTTCTACGTGTCTTTATGGTGAATTATTATTTTATTATTTCCCTTCAACGCGGCTTTATGTTAAATTTGTATTATTTTATTATTTCTCTTGCACGCGACTTAATGGTGTATTTTTAAATCCTTTATATTAAGTTCGCTTGCTTGCTTGCTTGCGTGCTTGCTTGCTTGCTTACGACCGTGCAAATCTTTCGGTCGTTTTTTAACCCACTTCCCGTGATCCAATCGAGCTGACATTTTGCACACAGACTCGTTGTGCGAGACAATTAATGTTCGTGAAAACATTTTTCCAAAATTTTACACTGTTTAGGGAAAACAAATTAAATATTTAATTACCAATTGCTTAATACTGGCAGACAATCATCTGACCCATAGGTGGCAGCCATCTCAAGCCAGAGGACGAGAGGACTCTAGCCGCCACGCATATAAAGGATTTAGAGTGAAAAACTTTGTTTTTACGGGTTATACTTGTTATTATTTTTTTATGTCCCTTCTACGCGACTTTACTATTAGAACTCGAGGAGACGTCCCTCATGTCCTAGGGGTGTAGCTCAGTTGGTAAAACAAGCGTTCTACCAACTCAGCTATGCCCCAAGTACGTTGGTTCGATTCCCGCATCTTCCAAGGGCAGTATTATTTTTTTAAATCAAATTTTAAATGTAACGCCCAGAGTTAGTGTTCGTGACATCTTCACATTGGTGAACCAGCTTGGAAGTACACTGACCTCTTGTCGCTCTCGATGTTGCTGTTTTGAAGCCCCTGTTAAGACGTTAGAAATGTGACGAGAAATAAAAAATATTGAGAAAAAATATATATGTCGAGAATGGCAGGAATCGAACCCACACCCTTCTGATCCGCAGGCAGCCGCGTTAACCCTTACGCCACTGACCCCACGTGACCCACACATCCTCCGAGGGGAACTTGAGAGAGGTGGCGAGTTCGATCCCCGCCTCCTCCACAGGCGAATATTATTTTTAAATCAAATTTTAAATGTAACGCCCCAGCGTTATTGTTGGTGACATGTTCACATTGGTGAACCAGCTTGACCTCGATTTTGCTGTTTTAAAGCCCCAGTTAAGACGTTAGAGATGTGACGAGAAATAAAACAAATATTTATAAAATATTATCAAGCCAAGGCAGGAGTCGAACCCACAACCTTGTAGCACACAGGCAGACGATGATCGCCGCGAGATGTAACAATGTCGTACGAAACGGGGCCCAAGCGAATCGTATCGTCCGTTTGGCGATATTTGTACTTTTCATGCTCATTGAGTTACACAGTTTATTTCAAAACGAAACGTTATCAATGTACAAACTCGCTATTCAAATGCCTAAATATTGATCTGCTATCTGTGAGATGTTCAACTTATGGAAACATTGTAATAGATTGACGGTGATCATTGCCACGAGTGTGTAGAAGAGAAGTGAACGCATCTCAAATGCACGTCCAGTACAAGGACAGACGGTGTGAAATGTCTTACTAGCAACACAGAGCTCACTAACACACACAACTTCGATTTTAAGCTTTCGTGACTGCAAGGATTCATCTTCTTGGTTCTTTCGGCAAAGTCACGTAGAAGGGAAGTAATGAAATAATAGAAATAAAACACACACATTTTTATATTTTATTGTTTTTCTTTTATTATACATAATAAAATAAATATTTTAATATGTTCACATTTTATAATTTTATTATTTTTCAAAGGGGGGCACCCCGATTAATAAAAAGGCTCCGATGGGTAGGGGACCCTGATGAAAGGACGCGCCCTGATGAGAGGGTGACGCAGATAAGGGACTCGAGAAGACGTTCCCCACGTCCTGTATTTATAAAAAATATTTATAAAAAATATTTATAAAAAATATATATATCGAGCTTTGCAGGAATCGAACCTACAACCTTCTGATCCGCAGGCAGCCGCGTTAACCATTACACCACAGACCCCACGTGACTCTCACATCCTCCGAGGGGACCTTGCGAGAGGTGGCGAGTTCGATCCCCGCATCCGCCACAGGCGAATATTATTTGACATTTATTCAACACAGAGCTCGCTAACACACACAACTTGCACGCTACCAACTTCACTAGGACCCTCTCCAGGTTAAGGAGGGTTCAGTGTACTTGGTAGCGTGAGCACGCTGACAGGTACACTAAACTTTTCGATGTTAATGTAGCCGGATCGATCCCCGCCTCCTCCACGGGGAATATTTTTTTCTAATCAAATTTTAACTGTAGCGCCCCAGCGTTATTGTTGGTGACATGTTCACATTGGTGAACCAGCTAGACCTCTTGTCGCCCTCGATTTTGGATGCGGATTGCACGTCCAGTACAAGGATATTCGGTGTGAAATGTCTTACTAACAACACAGAGCTCACTAACACACACAACTGCACGCTAGTAACTACACTTAGAGCCCTCTCGATGCCAAGGAGAGAACAGTGTAGTTGGTAGCGTGCTCACGCTACCAACTACACTGCACTTCTGTTGTTAAGACAGCCGGTTCGATTCCCACATCCTCCACGGGGAATATTTTTTAAAATCAAATTTTAAATGTAACGCCCCAGCGTTATTGTTCGTGACATCTTCACATTGGTGAACCAGCTTGACCTCTTGTCGCCCTCAATTTTGCTGTTTAAAGCCCCTTTAAGACGTTATAGATGTGACGAGAAATAAAAAATATTTATAAAAAATATACATATCGAGCCTGGCAGGAATCGAACCTACTACCTTCTAGACCGCAGGCAGCCGCGTTATCCATTACACCACAGACCCCAATAATAAAATAAATACAACTTAGTAAAATAATTCTTTTTATGTTTTATTTTTATTACGTAGAATGGAAATAATAAAATAATCAATACAAAACTAAATAAAATAAGTTATTTATTATACATACTAAAATAATAGACCCAGAGACTCACAGACTCACACAGAGACCCATAGACTCACACAGAGACCCACAGACTCACACAGAGACCCACAGACTCACACAGAGACCCACAGACTCACACAGAGAACCAGACTCACACAGAGACCCACAGACTCACAGACTCACACAGAGACCCACAGACTCACACAGAGAACCAGACTCACACAGAGACCCACAGGCTCACACAGAGACCCAGAGACTCACACAGAGACCCACAGACTCACACAGAGACCCAGAGACTCACACAGAGACCCACAGACTCACACAGAGACCCACAGACTCACACAGAGACCCACAGACTCACACAGAGAACCAGAGACTCACACAGAGACTCACAGACTCACACAGAGATCCACAGACTCACACAGAGAACCAGAGACTCACACAGAGACCCAGAAACTCACGCAGAGACTCACAGACTCACACAGAGACCCACAGACTCACACAGAGACCCACAGACTCACACAGAGACTCACACAGAGACCCACAGACTCACACAGAGACCCACAGACTCACACAGAGACCCACAGACTCACACAGAGACCCACAGACTCACACAGAGACCCACAGGCTCACACAGAGACCCAGAGACTCACACAGAGACCCAGAGACTCACACAGAGACCCAGAGACTCACACAGAGACCCACAGACTCACACAGAGACCCACAGACTCACACAGAGACCCACAGACTCACACAGAGAACCAGAGACTCACACAGACTCACAGACTCACACAGAGACCCACAGACTCACACAGAGACCCACAGACTCACACAGAGACCCACAGACTCACACAGAGACTCACACAGAGACCCACAGACTCACACAGAGACCCACAGACTCACACAGAGACCCACAGACTCACACAGAGACCCACAGACTCACACAGAAACCCACAGACTCACACAGAGACCCACAGGCTCACACAGAGACCCAGAGACTCACACAGAGACCCAGAGACTCACACAGAGACCCACAGACTCACACAGAGACCCACAGACTCACACAGAGACCCACAGACTCACACAGAGAACCAGAGACTCACACAGAGACTCACACAGAGACCCACAGACTCACACAGAGACCCACAGACTCACACAGAGAACCAGAGACTCACACAGAGACCCAGAGACTCACGCAGAGACTCACAGACTCACACAGAGAGTAATCATCACAGCCTTCTGGGAGTGCATCGCTGATTCAGTGCAAGCCACCTGCGGACCCTTATTGGTGAACAGCGTCTCAACAGCAGCCGGAGCTGCTTCAACCCACAGTTGTGAACATCCAGACGTGAATCAGCAAGGGGCATTTCTCTCCCTAGTTTGACAAAATTTGTCAACACGTAATACAAAATTATAATTCGTGTTGTAGAGAATGTATCTCCTCTACGTGAAACTTTTAAGCGGTACGCCTTGTAACTGACGGATGATCCCAGCATGCTCCCAGTTGCATGCTCCCTACTCCAGAGGCAGATACTTCCTTGAAACACAAAAGTACCCTTTGAGCTGTATCACAAGAATAACGGGTCTAGCCTGAGTGATCTCTACAGGCTACTTACAAACACACACACACTTTGCCCCGACATCGCTGACTCGATGTTTGACCCTCAGACAAAATGTTCCATGTCCGCGCGCAGTCAGACAAGTATTCATTCTAAACTACTGACAGGCAAATCGACAACTTTGAACGACTGCAGTGAAACTTACCGCGTCGGTAAAGTCATGGAGAAAGACATTAAATAACAACAGAACACGACGCTTCGATTGGAACACAAGCAACCATCATCAGGTGCAACAAGTGAATGAGAAAACAAACATAGTGAACTTAGAAATATAATGCAACACAACACAGAGTCAGCCAACACAACAGTCAACACCCTACCTGGTTGATTACGTTCTTACAAAATTGAACAATCTAGTCTAGATAACGTCTTATTAACAAGGAGCTATTTAAAGAATGCACGCTCTACTGAACAGTGGATGTGAAACATAAAATTGCGTCACTCAAAACGAGGCCATTGCATGTTGGCGTCTGGGTGAAAATTTAGCAAATTCTAAACATTACCCACAAACTACGCAGCTAAATTGACACATCAACCATCGCCCCCTTGAGATAGGCTCTTGACAACACGCAGGCCGGTGCAAGGCCACCACCTTGTGCCACACAGGGGCAGCTGCCACTTGGGGTGCTCTTAGAGTGTTTGAGACGAGATACGATACAAAACTCAGCAAGCACCATGTAACATCAATTATCATGAGAACATCGTGAATGCTTGGGAGCTTATTGGCTCTAGCGCCTGGCCAGAGATCTACCAAGACACAGGTCCACAAAGACTGGCCGCTCTTACCCTGCAGGTTGCACCTAGGAACTGAGTGTTCAACTTCACATTCTTGTCATTCAAAGCCTGTGACAAAGATGCATCGATTGGAGCGGCATCGTCACTGGTTTAAACATCTCCCGGGTCTCCATTAGACTTTGTATTGTCTCAGAGGAAGTCCACCCACACCTCCACCTCCACAAACTGCTGGGAGTTGCCTCGCTCGGCCTCACAGTCAGAATTCTCCTCCTGCTTCACGTTGCCTCCATCGATGCGACGGTCACATTTTGGACTTGAATCTTCATCTTCACATTTTACCGTCACTTCTTCGCTCTTCACCATCACCTCTTCATATTCCACCTTCACATCTTCAAATTTCACCTTGATTTCTTTAAAAGTGTCCAAGCTGGGATTTTCTTCTGCTTGTTTCACGAGGGATGGGCTCATTGCAGCACTTGGACTTTCACAAGCTGACTTCAGACTCCGCTCCTTGTGGATCTTCTGATGCTTGTGTCTTCTCTGGTGTGCTTGAAGATTGGAAGAATCTGCAAACGCCTTCCCGCACAGAATGCACTTGAAGGGTTTCTCTCCCGTGTGTGTTCTCTTGTGTGTTACAAGAGCAGATGACTGTGCAAACGCCTTTCCACACAGAGTGCACTTGAAGGGTTTCTCTCCCGTGTGTGTTCTCTGGTGTTTTACAAGAGTAGATGAAAGTGCAAACGCCTTCCCACACACACTGCACTTGTAGGGTTTCTCTCCCGTGTGTGTTCTCTGGTGTATTACGAGATGATGTAAAAAAGAAAACGCCTTCCCGCACAGAGTACACTTGAAAGGTTTCTCTCCTGTGTGTGTTCTCTGGTGTTTTTTAAGATCTGATGACTGTGAAAATGCCTTCCCACACACACTGCACTTGAAGGGTTTCTCTCCCGTGTGTGTTCTCTGGTGTATTACGAGATGATGTAAAAAAGAAAACGCCTTCCCGCACAGAGTACACTTGAAAGGTTTCTCTCCTGTGTGTGTTCTCTGGTGTGTTACAAGAGTAGATGACTGTGAAAGCGCCTTCCCACACACACTGCACTTGAAGGGTTTCTCTCCCGTGTGTGTTCTCTGGTGTGTTTTAAGATTTGATGACTGTGAAAATGCCTTCCCACACACACTGCACTTGAAGGGTTTCTCTCCCGTGTGTGTTCTCTGGTGGATCTGAAGAACTGATGGCCATGCAAACGCCATCCCACACACACTGCACTTGAAGGGTTTCTCTCCTGTGTGTGTTCTCTGGTGCTGTGTCAAATTTCCAGTCCGCTCCGTGCTGTATCCACGCTGGTCGCATTGTTGCCTTGCCGTACCGAGCTGTGCTGAGCGCCTTTGCTCCATCAGACCAAGCGACAGCTGCAGACAGAAACAAATTAATATCCACACCACCTACACGTCAGACACAGAGGAATGCATATATACACAGTCACACGTGACTTACACGTCTATACTTATTCATATAATCATGATGTAGTGAAAAAGTTTCCCAAATTCATCACACGGGCTGTTATGGCACACGATGAGAGGGCAAATAGTCATTAAAATGAATGTGAACCCAAAATTCCGAGCACACAATTTCGGCTGTCTGGCTACGAAAGGAATATTTCTAAGAGCAAAATTCAGCTGACATCGCAAAGGGTGTTGAAACCAACACTGTTTGTGTTGTGCAGAAATGCATTAATTAATGTTCAATCGCAACTCAGAGGTGTGAACCCAGGCTGAGATGTCCTTGAATGCTGAGGATGAACAGATCCGACTTCTGCTGCTGCACGTGTGTGCTGTGTTAGCTTCCTGTTTCCATTTCAACCCACAGAGATACATCGAGATGAGTAAAGACCCATGCAGATTAATAGAAACCCATAGAGACCCACAGAGTCACACAGAGACCCATAGAGATGCCTCGAGATGAATAGAGACCCATGGAGATTAATAGAAACCCATAGAGACCCACAGAGACACATAGAGACCCATAGAGATACATCGAGATGAGTGAAGACCCATGGAGATTAATAGAAACCCATAGAGACCCACAGAGTCACACAGAGACCCATAGAGATACATCGAGATGAATAGAGACCCATGGAGATTAATAGAAACCCATAGAGACCCACAGAGTCACAGAGACCCACAGAGATACATCGAGATGAGTAAAGACCCATGGAGATTAATAGAAACCCATAGAGACCCACAGAGACACACAGAGACCCATAGAGATGCCTCGAGATGAATAGAGACCCATGGAGATTAATAGAAACCCATAGAGACCCACAGAGACACATAGAGACCCATAGAGATACATCGAGATGAGTAAAGACCCATGCAGATTAATAGAAACCCATAGAGACCCACAGAGTCACACAGAGACCCACAGAGATACATCGAGATGAGTAAAGACCCATGCAGATTAATAGAAACCCATAGAGACCCACAGAGTCACACAGAGACCCATAGAGATACATCGAGATGAGTAAAGACCCATGGAGATTAATAGAAACCCATAGAGACCCACAGAGACACACAGAGACCCATAGAGATGCCTCGAGATGAATAAAGACCCATGGAGATTAATAGAAACCCATAGAGACCCACAGAGTCACACAGAGACCCATAGAGATACATCGAGATGAGTAAAGACCCATGGAGATTAATAGAAACCCATAGAGACCCACAGAGACACATAGAGACCCATAGAGATACATCGAGATGAGTAAAGACCCATGGAGATTAATAGAAACCCATAGAGACCCACAGAGTCACACAGAGACCCATAGAGATACATCGAGATGAATAGAGACCCATGGAGATTAATAGAAACCCATAGAGACCCACAGAGACACATAGAGACCCATAGAGATACATCGAGATGAGTAAAGACCCATAGAGATTAATAGAAACCCATAGAGACCCACAGAGTCACACAGAGACCCATAGAGATACATCAAGATGAATAGAGACCCATGGAGATTAATAGAAACCCATAGAGACCCACAGAGTCACAGAGACCCACAGAGACACATAGAAACCCACAGAGACACATAGAGACCCACAGAGTCACACAGAGACCCACAGAGACACATGGTTGAGACCCGTAGACTAAACTGAAATGTAACTTTCGATTTAAAGCTTTCATGACTGCAGGGATTCATCTTCTTGGTTCTTTCGGTAAAGTCACGTAGAATGGAAATAATAAAATAATAATAGAACTAATACAATATTTTATTTTGTTTAATTTTTATTATTTTATTATTTCCCTTCTACGTGATGACTTTACCGAAAGAACCAAGAAGATGAATCCCTGCAGTCGCGAAAGCTATACATCGGAATATAATATTATATGACCATATTATTTCAATATTTTAGTATATTATTATATTATTTTAGTATGTTTTATTTGTATTATTTTTATTATTTCCCTTCTACGTGGCTTTACCGAAAGAAGCAAGAAGATATAACATTGTTTAGACACAACGTGCGTGTTCAACAGAGTGAATAGACCAGGGGGCGGGATCCTTTTAGACTGGGAGAGCCATAAAAGTCAAATATTTCTAAATATCTTTCATTGAGAGCCATATAGTGTGATTTTTAACGTGTAATAAATTAAATGTCTTATTTTTAATGCGACTTCTGATCAACGGGACCCGTGACCCGTGAAATTTATCTTCAAAACTAATTTCTGTTCACTTTAAAACGACACACTATTATTAAGCAAATATCACAAGTATTTAAAATCAGTTCCAAACTGATTTTATTTTTCAACTCAAAATTGTCTGGGAGCCATACATGGCTCAAGAGCCATACATGGCTCAAGAGCCATACACGGCTCAAGAGCCATGTATGGCTCAAGAGCCATACATGGCTCAAGAGCCATACATGGCTCAAGAGCCATACACGGCTCAAGAGCCATGTATGGCTCAAGAGCCATACATGGCTCAAGAGCCATACATGGCTCAAGAGCCATACATGGCTCAAGAGCCATACACGGCTCAAGAGCCATGTATGGCTCAAGAGCCATACATGGCTCAAGAGCCATACATGGCTCAAGAGCCATACATGGCTCAAGAGCCATACACGGCTCAAGAGCCATACATGGCTCAAGAGCCATACATGGCTCAAGAGCCATACACGGCTCAAGAGCCATGTATGGCTCAAGAGCCATACATGGCTCAAGAGCCATACATGGCTCAAGAGCCATACATGGCTCAAGAGCCATACACGGCTCAAGAGCCATACATGGCTCAAGAGCCATACATGGCTCAAGAGCCATACATGGCTCAAGAGCCATGCATGGCTCAAGAGCCATACACGGCTCAAGAGCCATGTATGGCTCAAGAGCCATACATGGCTCAAGAGCCATACATGGCTCAAGAGCCATACATGGCTCAAGAGCCATACATGGCTCAAGAGCCATACATGGCTCAAGAGCCATACATGGCTCAAGAGCCATACATGGCTCAAGAGCCATACACGGCTCAAGAGCCATACATGGCTCAAGAGCCATGTATGGCTCAAGAGCCATACATGGCTCAAGAGCCATACATGGCTCAAGAGCCATACATGGCTCAAGAGCCATACACGGCTCAAGAGCCATACATGGCTCAAGAGCCATGTATGGCTCAAGAGCCATACACGGCTCAAGAGCCATACATGGCTCAAGAGCCATGTATGGCTCAAGAGCCATACACGGCTCAAGAGCCATACATGGCTCAAGAGCCATACATGGCTCAAGAGCCATACATGGCTCAAGAGCCATGTATGGCTCAAGAGCCATACATGGCTCAAGAGCCATACATGGCTCAAGAGCCATACATGGCTCAAGAGCCATACATGGCTCAAGAGCCATGTATGGCTCAAGAGCCATGCATGGCTCAAGAGCCATACACGGCTCAAGAGCCATGTATGGCTCAAGAGCCATACATGGCTCAAGAGCCATACACGGCTCAAGAGCCATACACGGCTCAAGAGCCATACATGGCTCAAGAGCCATACACGGCTCAAGAGCCATACACGGCTCAAGAGCCATACACGGCTCAAGAGCCATACACGGCTCAAGAGCCATACATGGCTCAAGAGCCATACACGGCTCAAGAGCCATACATGGCTCAAGAGCCATACACGGCTCAAGAGCCATACACGGCTCAAGAGCCATACACGGCTCAAGAGCCATACACGGCTCAAGAGCCATACATGGCTCAAGAGCCATACATGGCTCAAGAGCCATGTATGGCTCTTGAGCCATGTATGGCTCAAGAGCCATACATGGCTCAAGAGCCATACATGGCTCAAGAGCCATGCATGGCTCAAGAGCCATACATGGCTCAAGAGCCATACACGGCTCAAGAGCCATACACGGCTCAAGAGCCATACACGGCTCAAGAGCCATACACGGCTCAAGAGCCATACACGGCTCAAGAGCCATGCATGGCTCAAGAGCCATGCATGGCTCAAGAGCCATACATGGCTCAAGAGCCATACATGGCTCAAGAGCCATACACGGCTCAAGAGCCATACACGGCTCAAGAGCCATACACGGCTCAAGAGCCATACACGGCTCAAGAGCCATACACGGCTCAAGAGCCATACACGGCTCAAGAGCCATACACGGCTCAAGAGCCATACACGGCTCAAGAGCCATACATGGCTCAAGAGCCATACATGGCTCAAGAGCCATACATGGCTCAAGAGCCATACATGGCTCAAGAGCCATACACGGCTCAAGAGCCATACACGGCTCAAGAGCCATACATGGCTCAAGAGCCATGTATGGCTCTTGAGCCATACATGGCTCAAGAGCCATACATGGCTCAAGAGCCATACATGGCTCAAGAGCCATACATGGCTCAAGAGCCATACATGGCTCAAGAGCCATACATGGCTCAAGAGCCATACATGGCTCAAGAGCCATACATGGCTCAAGAGCCATACACGGCTCAAGAGCCATACACGGCTCAAGAGCCATGTATGGCTCAAGAGCCATACATGGCTCAAGAGCCATGTATGGCTCAAGAGCCATACATGGCTCAAGAGCCATACATGGCTCAAGAGCCATACATGGCTCAAGAGCCATACATGGCTCAAGAGCCATGTATGGCTCAAGAGCCATGTATGGCTCAAGAGCCATACATGGCTCAAGAGCCATACATGGCTCAAGAGCCATACATGGCTCAAGAGCCATACATGGCTCAAGAGCCATGTATGGCTCAAGAGCCATACATGGCTCAAGAGCCATACATGGCTCAAGAGCCATACATGGCTCAAGAGCCATACATGGCTCAAGAGCCATACACGGCTCAAGAGCCATACATGGCTGAAGAGCCATACATGGCTCAAGAGCCATACATGGCTCAAGAGCCATACATGGCTCAAGAGCCATGTATGGCTCAAGAGCCATACATGGCTCAAGAGCCATACATGGCTCAAGAGCCATACATGGCTCAAGAGCCATACATGGCTCAAGAGCCATGTATGGCTCAAGAGCCATACATGGCTCAAGAGCCATGTATGGCTCAAGAGCCATACATGGCTCAAGAGCCATACATGGCTCAAGAGCCATGTATGGCTCAAGAGCCATACATGGCTCAAGAGCCATACATGGCTCAAGAGCCATGTATGGCTCAAGAGCCATACATGGCTCAAGAGCCATACATGGCTCAAGAGCCATACATGGCTCAAGAGCCATACATGGCTCAAGAGCCATGTATGGCTCAAGAGCCATACATGGCTCAAGAGCCATACATGGCTCAAGAGCCATACATGGCTCAAGAGCCATACACGGCTCAAGAGCCATACACGGCTCAAGAGCCATACATGGCTCAAGAGCCATACATGGCTCAAGAGCCATACATGGCTCAAGAGCCATACATGGCTCAAGAGCCATACATGGCTCAAGAGCCATGTATGGCTCAAGAGCCATACATGGCTCAAGAGCCATACATGGCTCAAGAGCCATACATGGCTCAAGAGCCATACATGGCTCAAGAGCCATACATGGCTCAAGAGCCATACATGGCTCAAGAGCCATACATGGCTCAAGAGCCATACATGGCTCAAGAGCCATACATGGCTCAAGAGCCATGTATGGCTCAAGAGCCATACATGGCTCAAGAGCCATACATGGCTCAAGAGCCATACATGGCTCAAGAGCCATACACGGCTCAAGAGCCATACACGGCTCAAGAGCCATACATGGCTCAAGAGCCATACATGGCTCAAGAGCCATACATGGCTCAAGAGCCATACATGGCTCAAGAGCCATGTATGGCTCAAGAGCCATACATGGCTCAAGAGCCATACATGGCTCAAGAGCCATACATGGCTCAAGAGCCATGTATGGCTCAAGAGCCATACATGGCTCAAGAGCCATACATGGCTCAAGAGCCATACATGGCTCAAGAGCCATACATGGCTCAAGAGCCATACACGGCTCAAGAGCCATGTATGGCTCAAGAGCCATACATGGCTCAAGAGCCATACATGGCTCAAGAGCCATACATGGCTCAAGAGCCATACATGGCTCAAGAGCCATACATGGCTCAAGAGCCATGTATGGCTCAAGAGCCATACATGGCTCAAGAGCCATACATGGCTCAGAGCCATACATGGCTCAAGAGCCATACATGGCTCAAGAGCCATGTATGGCTCTTGAGCCATACATGGCTCAAGAGCCATACATGGCTCAAGAGCCATACATGGCTCAAGAGCCATACATGGCTCAAGAGCCATACATGGCTCAAGAGCCATACATGGCTCAAGAGCCATACATGGCTCAAGAGCCATACACGGCTCAAGAGCCATAGGTTCCGACCGCTGGAACAGACTTGACACTGGCACACACACACACAGTGCCATGGTCAACAGCAGCAGGGCTTGTCCCCTCCACATTTCGAGTCAACATGAGCACGCGCTCAGCGTGTTTGACACACATTGACACACGTAGTCTTGGTTCTAAAGTCACGTAGATAGCAAATACAAATAAGAGATAATTACATTAAATAAATGGCACCTGTGTTGCGGTCAAAACGTCGTGGGTTTTTTTGCTTTATTTGCAATTTTTTATTTAATTTAATATCTTTATCCGTTAGTTTATTTTCTATCTCCGTGACTTTACGAATATGAATTGCTGCAGTTACGAAAGTTTTAAGTCAAAACATTGAGACACGCGCGTTGACAAAACCTTCACCCACCCACCTTGTTGTTGTTGTGGGCAGGTAGCTTCTGTAAACTAGAGCGGTACAGCAGCTCAGGCGGGCTTGGGCTGTAAAAAAACGAAAAAAAAAACTGCGTCAATATCTACAATAAACCAAAGTGACAAAGTAGCGAGCCGCGTGAAGACAAATGAAACTTTAGCGAGAGAATTGAAGCAAACGCGACCAGGCGAGGGCAGGAGGCAAGGCCTCGCGTGTCTAGGCCCCGCGTAGTCAAGCTCCAAGCTGGACAGGGATTCACAAGCTGCTGCTGCTGCTGCTGCTGCTGCTCTAGTGACGTCCCTACGAGAGAGAGAGCGAGGCTCTACCTTGGTAAACAACAACAACAACCACAACAACAACAACAACCACAACAACAACAACCACAACGACGAGAATTTCTCACCTCGGATTTCAATGCACGCGCGAAGCTGCAGCTTGTGACGTCACGCGGCAGCAGGTGACATGACGTCACGCGGCAGCAGGTGACATGACGTCACTTCCGTGGTACAAGCAACTCCTCTCCCACAACGAGTGGCTACTCTAAGTGACGTCATTAACACATTATGTTAATGAGTGGAGATCGAAACGTCGTGGGTTTCTTGTTTTAATAAGTCACTTTAGCGATAGAACTAAGAGTATGAATCATTGCAGTCACGAAAGCTTCACATCTAGAATGTAATGAGTGACTTTAGCGAAAAAGCCTAAGAGTGTGAATCATTGCAGTCACGAAAGCTTCACATCTAGAATTTAATGAGTGACTTTAGCGAAAAAGCCTAAGAGTGTGAATCATTGCAGTAACGAAAGCTTCACATCTAGAATTTAATGAGTGACTTTAGCGAAAAAGCCTAAGAGTATGAATCATTGCAGTCACGAAAGCTTCACATCTAGAATTTAATGAGTGACTTTAGCGAAAAAGCCTAAGAGTATGAATCATTGCAGTCACGAAAGCTTCACATCTAGAATTTAATGAGTGACTTTAGCGAAAAAGCCTAAGAGTATGAATCATTGCAGTCACGAAAGCTTCACATCTAGAATTTAATGAGTGACTTTAGCGAAAAAGCCTAAGAGTGTGAATCATTGCAGTCACGAAAGCTTCACATCTAGAATTTAATAAGTGACTTTAGCGAAAAAGCCTAAGAGTATGAATCATTGCAGTCACGAAAGCTTCACATCTAGAATTTAATGAGTGACTTTAGCGAAAAAGCCTAAGAGTGTGAATCATTGGAGTCACGAAAGCTTCACATCTAGAATTTAATGAGTGACTTTAGCGAAAAAGCCTAAGAGTGTGAATCATTGCAGTCACGAAAGCTTCACATCTAGAATTTAATGAGTGACTTTACCGAAAAAGCCTAAGAGTGTGAATCATTTCAGTCACTAAAGCTTCACATCTAGAATTTAATAAGTGACTTTAGCGAAAAAGCCTAAGAGTGTGAATCATTGGAGTCACGAAAGCTTCACATCTAGAATTTAATGAGTGACTTTAGCGAAAAAGCCTAAGAGTGTGAATCATTGCAGTCACGAAAGCTTCACATCTAGAATTTAATGAGTGACTTTAGCGAAAAAGCCTAAGAGTATGAATCATTGCAGTCACGAAAGCTTCACATCTAGAATTTAATGAGTGACTTTAGCGAAAAAGCCTAAGAGTGTGAATCATTGCAATCACGAAAGCTTCACATCTAGAATTTAATGAGTGACTTTAGCGAAAAAGCCTAAGAGTGTGAATCATTGGAGTCACGAAAGCTTCACATCTAGAATGTAATGAGTGACTTTAGCGAAAAAGCCTAAGAGTGTGAATCATTGCAGTAACGAAAGCTTCACATCTAGAATTTAATGAGTGACTTTAGCGAAAAAGCCTAAGAGTGTGAATCATTGCAGTCACGAAAGCTTCACATCTAGAATTGAATGAGTGACTTTAGCGAAAAAGCCTAAGAGTGTGAATCATCGCAGTCACGAAAGCTTCACATCTAGAATGTAATGAGTGACTTTAGCGAAAAAGCCTAAGAGTGTGAATCATTGCAGTCACGAAAGCTTCACATCTAGAATTTAATGAGTGACTTCAGCGAAAAAGCCTAAGAGTGTGAATCATTGCAGTCACGAAAGCTTCACATCTAGAATTGAATGAGTGACTTTACCGAAAAAGCCTAAGAGTGTGAATCATTGCAGTCACGAAAGCTTCACATCTAGAATTTAATGAGTGACTTTAGCGAAAAAGCCTAAGAGTGTGAATCATTGCAGTCACGAAAGCTTCACATCTAGAATTTAATAAGTGACTTTAGCGAAAAAGCCTAAGAGTATGAATCATTGCAGTCACGAAAGCTTCACATCTAGACTTTAATGAGTGACTTTACCGAAAAAGCCTAAGAGTGTGAACCATTGCAGTCACGAAAGCTTCACATCTAGAATTTAATGAGTGACTTTAGCGAAAAAGCCTAAGAGTGTGAATCATTGCAGTAACGAAAGCTTCACATCTAGAATTTAATGAGTGACTTTAGCGAAAAAGCCTAAGAGTGTGAATCATTGCAGTAACGAAAGCTTCACATCTAGAATTTAATGAGTGACTTTACCGAAAAAGCCTAAGGGTATGAATCATTGCAGTCACGAAAGCTTCACATCTGGAACTCATCATGGATGTGGCTGAACGTCGCCGTGTAGGAGCCCAGAGCGTGACGCCTTCACGCGCTGGGGGCGAGTGGCGCAGTGGGTCGCGCCCTCGCTTCCCATGCGGAAGGTCGCGGGTTCGATCCCCGCGTTCTCCACAGGCGATTATATATTTTTTTACATTTATTCAAATAGAAAACGTTACACATTCGGTGAGTCCATTGGGCAAGGCACTGACCGCTTGATTGGGATTTGCTGTTTATTAAAAGAAACATTGTTGATCGAAATTTTGCTTTCATGGCTTTATTTTGGTGATTTCGAAAAGTGTATTGGTTTAGCCATGTTTGTTTGTTTGTTGTAGTATAGAGCAGAGGTGGGACAAAGTCATTGTTATGCAAGTCCAAGTCGAGTTGCAAGTCTTTGTACATTTTGCCGAGTCGAGTCTGAAGTCATCAAATTCATGACTCGAGTCTGACTCGAGTCCAAGTCACATGACTCGAGTCCACACCAGCTCAGAGGTGGGACAAAGTCATTGTTATGCAAGTCCAAGTCGAGTCTGAAGTCATCAAATTCATGACTCGAGTCTGACTCGAGTCCAAGTCACATGACTCGAGTCCACACCAGCTCAGAGGTGGGACAAAGTCATTGTTATGCAAGTCCAAGTCGAGTCTGAAGTCATCAAATTCATGACTCGAGTCTGACTCGAGTCCAAGTCACATGACTCGAGTCCACACCTCTGGTATAGAGTTAGACTGATGGCCTTAATCTAAGTTGTCTTGTGGTTGTTGTTGTCACATCTCTAACGTCAGGGGCTTCAAAACAGGGCGACAAGGCGTCAAGCTGGTTCACCAATGTGAACATGTCACCAACAATAACGCTGGGGCGTTAGATATTAAATTTAATTTAAAAAAATATTCCTCGTGGAGAATGCGGGGATCGATCCGGCGACCAAAATATCGAAGAGTTTAGTGCTTTTAGTGGCGTGCTCACGCTACCAACGACACTAAACTCTCATTGGCATCGAGAGGGTCCTAGTGTAGCTACTAGTGTGCCAGTTGTGTGTGTTGGCGAGCTCTGTGTTGTTAGCAAGACATTTCACACACCAAAATCGAGGTCAAGCTGGTTCACCAATGTGAAAATGTCACGAACAATAACGCTGGGGCGTTACATTTAAAATTAGATTTAAAAAAATATTCGCCTGTGGAGGATGCGGGGATCGAACTCGCCGCCTCTCGCACGCGAAGCGAGCGACGGGGAGCGTCATCTCAAGGTCCCCTCTTAGGCTGAGCGTCACGTGGTGTCTGTGGTGTAATGGTTAACGCGGCTGCCTGCGGGCTAGAAGGTTGTGGGTTCGACTCCTGCCAGGCGCGAAAATCGTTTATAAATATTTTTTTATTTCTCGTCACATCTCTAACGTCTTAACAGGGGCTTCAAAACAAAAAATCGAGGTCAAGCTGGTGCACCAATGTGAACATGTCACCAACAGTAACGCTGGCGCGTTACATTTAAAATTTGATTTTGAAATAATATTCTCCGTGGAGAATGCGGGAATCGAACCTGCTACCTAAACAGAGGTCAACCTACTTAGTGGCGAGCTCACGCTACCAGGTGCGCTGATCACCCCGTAGCATCGAGAGGGTCCCAGTGTCGTTGGTAGCGTGCAAGTTGTGTGTGTCATCTTGTTGGTTCTTTCGGTAAAGTCACGCGGAATGGAAATAATAAAAATAAAACATAATAAAATAATTTTTTATTATGTTTAAAAATAATTTTTTATTATGTTTTATAATAAAAAAATATATGATAAAATAATTATTTTATTGTACATAATAAAATAATTCTTCTATGTTTTAAAATAAAAATATAACATAATAAAATAATTATTTTATAAAACATAATAAAATAATAATTTTATTATATTATGTTTTAATTTTATTTTAAAACATAGAAGAATTATTTTATTATGTACAATAAAATAATTATTTTATCATATATTTTTTATAAAATTTTTAAATAAAATAATTATTTTATTATACATAATAAAATAATTAGTAAAATAATTATTTTAAAATTAGTAAAATTAGTAAAATAATTATTTTATTATGTTTTAATTTTATTATTGGCTCAGATGGTAGCGCGCTCGAGAAAAGAGAAGTGAACACATCTCAAATGCACGTCCAGTACAAGTGTAGACGGTGTGAAGTGTCTTGCTAACAACACAGAGCTCGCTAACACACACAACTGCACGCTACTAACTAGGACCCGCTCGATGCCAAGGAGAGAGCAGTGAAGTTGGTAGCGTGCGCACGCTACAAAATACACTGCGCTGCTGTTGTTTAGGTAGCGGGTTCGATTCCCGCATCCTCCACGAGGAATATTTTTTTAAAATCAAATTATAAATGTAACGCGCCAGCGTTATTGTTGGTGACATGTTCACATTGGCGAACCAGCTTGACGTCTTGTCGCCCTCGATTTTGCTGTTTTGAAGCCCCAGTTAAGGCGAAACAGATGTGACGATAAATGAAAATATTCCAAAAATATACATAAAAAAATAATTAATTTATTATTTTTATTACGTAGAATGGAAATAATAAAATTAAAATATAATAAAATAATTATTTTATTATACATACTAACATAATTTTTTATTGTTTTATTTGTGTTACGTAGAATGGAACTAATACAAAAATAAAAATAAAACGTAATTAAATATTTATTTTATTATACATACTAACATAATTATTTTATTATACATACTAACATAATTATTTTATTATACATACTAACATAATTATTTTATTACGTATCATTTTTATTACGTAGAATGGAAATAATAAAACATAATAAAATGAAGTGAACACATCTCAAATGCACGTCCAGTACAAGGGTAGACGGTGTGAAGTGTCTTACTAACAACACAGAGCTCGCTAGCACACACAACTGGCACACTAGTAACTACACTGGAGCCCTCTCGATGCTACGAAGAGTTTGGTGAAGTTGGTAGCGTGAGCTCGCCACTAATAGCACTGAACTCTTCGATGTTTTAGGTCGCCGGATCGATCCCCGCATCCTCCATGAGGAATATTTTTTTTTATTCAAATTTTAACTGTAGCGCCCCAGCGTTATTGTTCGTGACATGTTCACATTCTTTCATTATGTTTTATAAAAAAATATATAATAGAGTAATTAATTTATTATACATAAAATATAATAAAATAAAAAAAATTATACATAATAAAATAATTATTTTTTATACATAATAGAATAATTATTTTATTATGCTTCATAATAAAAATAAAATATAATAAAATATTTTTTATACAAAATAAAATAATTATTTTGTTATGCTTATAATAAAAATAAAACATAATAAAATAATTATTTTATAATAAAAATAAAACATAATAAAAGAATTATTTTATTATACATAATAACATAATTATTTTATAATAATTAAAGTAATTATTTTATAATAATTAAAATAATTATTTTATTATGTTTCATTTTATTATTGGCTCAGATGGTAGCGCGCTCGAGAAAAGAAAAGTGAACGCATCTCAAATGCACGTCCAGTACAAGGACAGACGGTGTGACATGTCTTACTAGCAACACAGAGCTCGCTAACACACACAACTTCGATTTAAAGCTTTCGTGACTGCAGGGATTCATCTTCTTGGTTCTTTCGGTAAAGTCACGTAGAATGGAAATAATAAAATAATCAAAATAAAACATAATAAAAGAATTATTTTATTATACATACTAAAATAATAATTTTATGTTTAATTTTTATAATTTTATTATTTCCATTCTTCGTGACGTTACCGAAAGAATCAAGAAGATGACACACGCAGCTTGCACGATACCAACGACACTGGGACCCTCTCGATGCTACGGAGGCATCAGCGTACCTGGTAGCGTGAGCTCGCCACGAAGTATTCTGATGTTTCTGTTGTTAAGGTCGCCGGATCGATTCCCGCATCCCCCACGGGGAATATTTTTTTTAAATCAAATTTTAAATGTAACGCCCCAGCGTTATTGTTGGTGACATGTTCACATTGGTGAACCAGCTTGACCTCGATTTTGCTGTGTGAAATGTCTTGCTAACAACACAGAGCTCGCTAACACACACAACTGGCACGCTAGTAGCTACACTGGGACCCTCGCGATGCTACGGAGAGTTCAGCGTAGTTGGTAGCGTGAGCTCGCCACTAGACGCACTG
The DNA here is from genome assembly GCA_018977245.1 of Lethenteron camtschaticum. Lineage (NCBI taxonomy): Eukaryota > Metazoa > Chordata > Hyperoartia > Petromyzontiformes > Petromyzontidae > Lethenteron > Lethenteron camtschaticum. The sequence continues at coordinate 39,620 of WFAB01001877.1, read as the reverse complement.
GTCTCTCCGATGTTTTGGTCGCCGGATCGATTCCCGCATCCTCCATGGGGAATATTTTTTTTTTAATCAAATTTTAAATGTAACGCGCCAGCGTTATTGTTCGTGACATGTTTGTTAAATTCACTTATTAAATTCTAGATTTGAAGCTTTCGTGACTGCAATGATTCACACTCTTAGTTCTATCGCTAAAGTGACTTATTAAAGCAAGAAACCCACGACGTTTCGATCTCCACTCATTAACATAATGTGTTAATGACGTCACTTAGAGTAGCCACTCGTTGTGGGAGAGGAGTTGCTTGTACCACGGAAGTGACGTCATGTCACCTGCTGCCGCGTGACGTCATGTCACCTGCTGCCGCGTGACGTCACAAGCTGCAGCTTCGCGCGTGCATTGAAATCCGAGGTGAGAAATTCTCATCGTTGTGGTTGTTGTTGTTGTGGTTGTTGTTGTTGTTGTTGTGGTTGTTGTTGTTGTTGTTTACCAAGGTAGAGCCTCGCTCTCTCTCTCGCAGGGACGTCACTAGAGCAGCAGCAGCAGCAGCAGCAGCAGCTTGTGAATCCCTGTCCAGCTTGGAGCTTGACTACGCGGGGCCTAGACACGCGAGGCCTTGCCTCCTGCCCTCGCCTGGTCGCGTTTGCTTCAATTCTCTCGCTAAAGTTTCATTTGTCTTCACGCGGCTCGCTACTTTGTCACTTTGGTTTATTGTAGATATTGACGCAGTTTCTTTTTTAGTTTTTTTACCAGCCCAAGCCCGCCTGAGCCTCGGCTGTGTTGATTGATTCTCCATTCGTTACTTGGTGGAGTGACGCAGCGTTAATGTCACTGGTAGGAACCGCTTGGCTCCACCAGCCCACAGGGGATTCTTGTGTCCGTCCGTCCGTCGTGCTTCCAGAAATGGGAAGGGTGGGGCTGGGTGGAGAAGGGAGGGTGAGGAGGGGCTGGGTGGGGAGGATGGGGCTGGGTGGGGAGGGTGGGGGCTGGGTGGGAGGGGTGGGGAGGGTGGGGCTGGGTGGGGAGGGGCTGGGTGGGGAGGATAGGGCTGGGTGGGGAGGGGAGGGTGGGGTTGGGTGGGAGGGGTGGGGCTGGGTGGGGAGGGTGGGGCTGGGTGGGGGGTGGGAGGGGTGGGGCTGGGTGGGGCTGGGTGGGGAGGATAGGGCTGGGTGGGGAGGGGAGGGTGGGGTTGGGTGGGAGGGGTGGGGCTGGGTGGGGAGGGTGGGGCTGGGTGGGGGGTGGGAGGGGTGGGGCTGGGTGGGGCTGGGTGGGGAGGGTGGGGCTGGGTGGGGCTGGGTGGGGGGTGGGTGGGGCTGGGTGGGGAGGGTGGGGCTGGGTGGGGAGGATAGGGCTGGGTGGGGAGGGGAGGGTGGGGTTGGGTGGGAGGGGTGGGGCTGGGTGGGGAGGGTGGGGCTGGGTGGGGGAGGGGTGGGGCTGGGTGGGAGGGGTGGGGAGGGTGGGGCTGGGTGGGTGGGAGGGGTGGGGCTGGGTGGGGAGGGTGGGGCAGGGTGGGGGGTGGGAGGGGCTGGGTGGGGAGGGTGGGGCTGGGTGGGGAGGGGCTGGTCACCCCGTGGTGCCCTTATAGAACTCAACGTTTCACCTACTCACGCCGGCTTGTGCCCGCCCTCACAGTCGGGCATATTTGTGGAATACACCACATTGCCCTGGCCGCCGTTGACCCTGCAGGCCATTGAGCGAGCAACCCACCAACGTGTTCCTAGCAGCTCCCTCCGCAGCAGCAGGAACGTGTTGTTCAGTGGCAACTTAGAGGTGTGAAGCCTGGCTCAGAAGTCCTTGAATGATGGGATGAACAGATCTGACGTCAGCTGCTGCACGTGTGTGCTGTGTGCCACCCAGCCCCTCCCCACCCAGCCCCACCCCTCCCACCCACCACCCAGCCCCACCCAGCCCCTACCTTCACGACGGACGCAATAATCCCCTGTGGGCTGGTGTAACCAGGAGGTTCCTACCAGTATTTACGCATTTCTGCATAACACAAATAGGATTGTTTCCAACATCCTTTGCTATGTCAGCCGAATTTAGCTCTTATACTTTTTTATTTTGTAGCCAGACAGCCAAAATTGTGTGCTCGGAATTTTGGGATCACATTCATTTTTAAGATACGAGGGCTTCCAGGCATATTTATGACCATTCACCCTCTCATTGTGTGCCATAACAGCCCGTGTGATGAATTTGGGAAACGTTTTCACTACATCATAAATATATGAATAAGTATAGACGTGTAAGTCACGTGTGACTGTGTTTTTGAATTCCTCTGTGTCTTGATACTGACGTGTAGGTGGTGTGCATATTAATTTGTTTCTGTCTGCAGCTGTCGCTTGGTCTGATGGAGCAAAGGCGCTCAGCACAGCTCGGTACGGCAAGGCAACAATGCGACCAGCGTGGATACAGCACGGAGCGGACTGGAAATTTGACACAGCACCAGAGAACACACACAGGAGAGAAACCCTTCAAGTGCAGTGTGTGTGGGAAGGCGTTTTCACAGTCATATCATCTTAAAAGACACCAGAGAACACACACAGGAGAGAAACCCTTCAAGTGCAGTGTGTGTGGGAAGGCATTTGCACGGTCATTTGATCTTAAAATACACCAGAGAACACACACGGGAGAGAAACCCTTCAAGTGCAGTGTGTGTGGGAAGGCATTTGCACGGCCATTTAATCTTAAAATACACCAGAGAACACACACGAGAGAGAAACCCTTCAAGTGTACTCTGTGTGGGAAGGCGTTTTCTGTTTTGTGTCATCTCGTAATACACCAGAGAACACACACGGGAGAGAAACCCTTCAAGTGCAGTGTGTGTGGGAAGGCGTTTGCACGGTCATCTGATCTTGTAGCACACCAGAGAACACACACGGGAGAGAAACCCTTCAAGTGCAGTGTGTGTGGGAAGGCGTTTTCAGATTCATCTACTCTTGTAAAACACAAGAGAACACACACGGGAGAGAAACCCTTCAAGTGCAGTGTGTGTGGGAAGGCATTTTCACAGTCAACTACTCTTGTAAAACACAAGAGAACACACACGGGAGAGAACCCCTTCAAGTGCACTCCGTGCGGGATAGCGTTTGCACGGTCATCAAATCTTCACAGACACCAGAAAACACACAAGCATCAGAAGATCCACCAGGAGTGGAGTCTGAAATCAGCTTGTGAAAGTCAAAGTGCTGCAATGAGCCCATCCCTCATCAAACAAGAACCAGAAGAAAATCCCAGCTTGGACACTTTTAAAGGTAATGAGGTGAAATATGAAGAGGTGAAGGTGAAATGTGAAGAAGTGATGGTGAAGAGCGAAGAAGTGACGGTAAAATGTGAAGATGAAGATTCAACTCCAAAATGTGACCTTCACTTGGATGGAGGCAACGTGAAGCAGGAGGAGAATTCTGACTGTGAGGCCGAGCGAGGCAACTCCCAGCAGTTTGTGGAAGTGGAGGTGTGGGTGGACTTCCTCCGAGACAACACGAAGTCTAATGGGGACCCGGGAGATGTTTAAACCAGAGACGATGTCGCTCCACTATGGGGACCTCATTTGCCAGTAAAAATATGATAATTGGTTCTTTACCCTTCTATCTGGCAACAAAACTGACACCTTTTTGCAAGGAGTCATGTTTGCATAGACCGCAATACCTGCAGTCATAATACAAACAAAAGACATAACTCTGATAATGTGCACTGTCCTTGAAGTTGATTGGTACGCCTTTTGGCGTCATCTGGTCCAACCCATATGAGACTAGGCTCGAAGGAAAGCTGTCTCGGGTGTGGACCAATCAACTTCAAGGACAGTGCACATTATCAGAGTTATGTCTTTTGTTTGTATTTATGACTGCAGGTATTGTGGTCTATGCAAACATGACTCCTTGCAAAAAGGTGTCAGTTTTGTTGCCAGATAGAAGGGTAAAGAACCAATTATCATGTCACTCCAATAGATGCACCCTTTGTCACTGGCCTTTAATGACAATAACGTGAAGTTGAACACTCAGTTCCTAGGTGCAACCTGCAGGGTAAGAGCGAGCGGCCAGTCTTTGTGGACCTGTGTGTTGGGTAGATCTCTGACCAGCAGAGAGCCAATAAGCTCCCAAGCATTCACGATGTTATAATTGCTTTTACATGGTGCTGACTTAATCCGCTCAGCAACTCGGAGTTTTGTATCGTACCTCGTCTCAATCACTCTAAGAGCACCCCAAGTGGCAGCTGCCCCTGTGTGGCACAAGGTGGTGGTCCTGCACCGGCCTGCGTGTTGTCAAGAGCCTGTCAGTAGGGGGCGATGATTGATGTGTCAATTTAGCTGCGTAGTTTGTAGGTAATGTTTAGAATTTGCTAAATTTTCACCCAGACGCCAACATGCAATGAACTACTCGTTTTGAGTGACGCAATTTTATGCTTCACATCCACTGTTCAGTAGAGGGTGCATTCTTCAAATAGCTCCTTGTTAATAAGACGTTATCTAAACTAGATTGTTAAATTTTGTAAGAACGTAATCAACCAGGTAGGGTGTTGACTGTTGTGTTGGCTGACTCTGTGTTGTGTTGCATTATATTTCTAAGTTCACTTTGTTTGTTTTCTCATTCACTTGTTGCACCTGATGATGGTTGCTTGTGTTCCAATCGAAGCGTCGTGTTCTGTTGTTATTTAATGTCTTTCTCCGTGACTTTACCGACGCGGTAAGTTTCACTGCAGTAATTCAATGTTGTCGATTTGCCTGTCAGTAGTTTAGAATGAATACTTGTCTGACTGTGCGCGGACATGGAACATTTTGTCTGAGGGTCAAACATCGAGTCAGCGATGTCGGGACAAAGTGTGTGTGTGTTTGTAAGTAACTTGTAGAGATCACTCAGGCTAGACCCGTTATTCTTGTGATACAGCTCAAAGGGTACTTTTGTGTTTCAAAGAAGTATCTGCCTCTGGAGTAGGGAGCATGCAACTGGGAGCACGCTCGGATCATCCGTCAGTTACAAGGCGTACCGCTTAAAAGTTTCACGTAGAGGAGATGCATTCTCAGAGAGACCGAATAAACGAAAGACGTCTTGTCTGCTAATCTTGTTCATTTCTGTGTACATCGATACCCCGCATTGCTAACACGTACACACCACACACAAATAGAAACAACAACGACTTGCGGGGAGTTGAGCGTGTTCGATTCAACATCTCTGTCTCTGTCCGTCTGTGTCTCTGTTCGCCTCTGTGTGTGTCTCTCTGCCTGTGTCTCTCTGTCCACGTCGTCTCTGTACCTGTCTCTGTGTTGCTCTTGTCTGTGTCTGTCCGCCTGTCTTGTCAGTCTGTGTGTGTCTCTATCAGCGTCTGTCTAACCGCAGTCAACGGCTGTCGGCAGCAGGTGCCCGGTCAACTCCCACGACTACACGGCCACTCAAACTTGCTCCCAACACACAGACAAAGATCCCCCGTGTAGCCTGAACAGAATGTTGGGGCAAGTGCTGTTAGCTAGCACCTAACACAAAGACAAAGATCCCCCGTGTAGCCTGGACAGAATGTTGGGGCAAGTGCTGTTAGCTAGCACCTAACACACAGACAAAGATCCCCCGTGTAGCCTGGACAGAATGTTGGGGCAAGTGCTGTTAGCTAGCACCTAACACACAGACAAAGATCCCCCGTGTAGCCTGGACAGAATGTTGGGGCAAGTGCTGTTAGCTAGCACCTAACACACAGACAAAGATCCCCCGTGTAGCCTGGACAGAATGTTGGGGCAAGTGCTGTTAGCTAGCACCGAACACAAAGACAAAGATCCCCCGTGTAGCCTGGACAGAATGTTGGGGCAAGTGCTGTTAGCTAGCACCTAACACACAGACAAAGATCCCCCGTGTAGCCTGGACAGAATGTTGGGGCAAGTGCTGTTAGCTAGCACAAAGACAAAGATCCCCCGTGTAGCTTGATACGGCCGGTATTGGCCAAGAGTTCCCGACGAGTAACGCAGCAGCGGGTCTCCGCCGGAGACAGCACGCGGCTTCCGTGAGCCACGACGCGTTCGACGCCGTCCCTAGATGGGGACAGGACGGCCCCAATCCCCGTGTCACTCGCGTCGGTGTCGAGGATAAATGGCCGAGTAAAATCCGGGTAGTCCAGCGTCGGTGCCGATGCCAACCGACCGCGTAGCTCTGAAATGCCGCCTCTTCCGCCGGTCCCCAACCGAACCTCCGGCCCTTCGCCGCAAGGAGGTGTAAAGGCCTCGCAATCGTGGCCAAGTCCGGCACGAACCTGCGGTAATAAGAAGCGAACCCGACGAACCGAGATTCCTCCGGAGCCCGTTGCCGTTGAATAAACCTGCGATGGGCATCGTCCGGGGGCTCATAAGCTTCCGCCATCTCTTCAAATGCAGACTTCAGCGTAGTCTTCCTCGCGGCTTTAATGGAGCGGGAAAATCTGACCGATTCGTCATCCAGAAGCGTCGGCAGGACTTCTAGAGCCTCCGCATCCGTCCATTTTGCAGAGCGGACTGCCGCCTCCAAGCGGCAGGCGAACGCACTCCAGTCGCCGCCAATGGAGAATTCGTTGAGCGTCGTCAGCCGATGGCTGCGGGTCCCCGACTCCCCGTACTCCGCCGACGGTGTTTGACGCGGTGGCGGCACGATAGCGTCTTCCCGCATAGCCAAGATGGTGGCTTCCCGCAGTGACCCCCCCATGCAGACCCCCCCTACCCCCCCTGCAGACCCCCCCTACCCCCCCTACCCCCCCATGCAGACCCCCCCTACCCCCCCCTGCAGACCCCCCCTACCCCCCCTACCCCCCCTGCAGACCCCCTACCCCCCCCTGCAGACCCCCCCTACCCCCCTGCAGACCCCCCCTACCCCCCCCTGCAGACCCCCTACCCCCCCTACCCCCCCTGTAGACCCCCTACCCCCCCCTGTAGACCCCCTACCCCCCCTGTAGACCCCCTACCCCCCCTGTAGACCCCCTACCCCCCCCTACCCCCCCTGTAGACCCCCTACCCCCCTGTAGACCCCCTACCCCCCCTGTAGACCCCCCCTACCCCCCCTGTAGACCCCCCCTACCCCCCCTGTAGACCCCCTACCCCCCCCTGCAGACCCCCCCTCGCACTGAACGGCACACCTGACGTCACGCACACATGTGCACTATACACGTGCGCACACAGAAAAACTCAGAGCATATTAAATAATTGTTGATGCAACCACATACACGAGACTGAACAACAAGTGACTTTGCAAATGTTTATTCCCTGTTGGTAGGTTGTCGTCAGTGACTTTCGTTGCAATCGACAGCACGGTGCATTGTGTGCGTCACACTGGATGTCATCACGAGCAGGCTGGACAAAAACGCACGCGACATCTTCGGCGTCCCTCATGTCTAACAGAGAATGACGGTCGGCCAACACATCACACAGGCCTACACCTGCAGCTATTGCCTCACCGCTGCGTGCGCTCGCAGTGTGAACACATCGTCCTGCGCAGGGAGCTGGTAGCATCGTTGGGTTGCTCGGTCAATGGCCAGAGTTGAGGTGCAGTGGCTTCTGGGTTGTTGAGGTGCAGTGGCTTCTGGGTTGTTGAGGTGCAGTGGCTTCTGGGTTGTTGTGGTGCAGTGGCTTCTGGGTTGTTGAGGTGCAGTGGCTTCTGGGGGGTTGAGGTGCAGTGGCTTCTGGGTTGTTGAGGTGCAGTGGCTTCTGGGTTGTTGAGGTGCAGTGGCTTCTGGGTTGTTGAGGTGCAGTGGCTTCTGGTTGTTGAGGTGCAGTGGCTTCTGGGTTGTTGAGGTGCAGTGGCTTCTGGGTTGTTGAGGTGCAGTGGCTTCTGGGTTGTTGAGGTGCAGTGGCTTCTGGGTTGAGGTGCAGTGGCTTCTGGGTTGTTGAGGTGCAGTGGCTTCTGGGTTGTTGAGGTGCAGTGGCTTCTGGGGGTTGAGGTGCAGTGGCTTCTGGGGGATTGTGCAGTGGCTTCTGGGTTGTTGAGGTGCAGTGGCTTCTGGGTTGTTGTGGTGCAGTGGCTTCTGGGTTGTTGAGGTGCAGTGGCTTCTGGGTTGTTGAGGTGCAGTGGCTTCTGGGTTGTTGAGGTGCAGTGGCTTCTGGTTGTTGAGGTGCAGTGGCTTCTGGGTTGTTGTGGTGCAGTGGCTTCTGGGTTGTTGAGGTGCAGTGGCTTCTGGGTTGTTGAGGTGCAGTGGCTTCTGGGTTGTTGAGGTGCAGTGGCTTCTGGGTTGTTGAGGTGCAGTGGCTTCTGGGTTGTTGAGGTGCAGTGGCTTCTGGGGGTTGTTGGGTGCAGTGGCTTCTGGGTTGTTGAGGTGCAGTGGCTTCTGGGTTGTTGAGGTGCAGTGGCTTCTGGGAGGTTGTGGTGCAGTGGCTTCTGGGTTGTTGTGGTGCAGTGGCTTCTGGGTTGTTGTGGTGCAGTGGCTTCTGGGTTGTTGAGGTGCAGTGGCTTCTGGGGGTTGAGGTGCAGTGGCTTCTGGGGTTGAGGTGCAGTGGCTTCTGGGTTGTTGAGGTGCAGTGGCTTCTGGGTTGTTGAGGTGCAGTGGCTTCTGGGTTGTTGAGGTGCAGTGGCTTCTGGGTTGTTGTGGTGCAGTGGCTTCTGGTTGTTGAGGTGCAGTGGCTTCTGGGTTGTTGAGGTGCAGTGGCTTCTGGGTTGTTGAGGTGCAGTGGCTTCTGGGTTGTTGAGGTGCAGTGGCTTCTGGGTTGTTGAGGTGCAGTGGCTTCTGGGTTGTTGAGGTGCAGTGGCTTCTGGGTTGTTGAGGTGCAGTGGCTTCTGGGTTGTTGAGGTGCAGTGGCTTCTGGGTTGAGGTGCAGTGGCTTCTGGGTTGAGGTGCAGTGGCTTCTGGGTTGTTGAGGTGCAGTGGCTTCTGGGTTGTTGAGGTGCAGTGGCTTCTGGGTTGTTGAGGTGCAGTGGCTTCTGGGGGTTGAGGTGCAGTGGCTTCTGGGGATTGTGCAGTGGCTTCTGGGTTGTTGAGGTGCAGTGGCTTCTGGGTTGTTGTGGTGCAGTGGCTTCTGGGTTGTTGAGGTGCAGTGGCTTCTGGGTTGTTGAGGTGCAGTGGCTTCTGGGTTGTTGAGGTGCAGTGGCTTCTGGTTGTTGAGGTGCAGTGGCTTCTGGGTTGTTGTGGTGCAGTGGCTTCTGGGTTGTTGAGGTGCAGTGGCTTCTGGGTTGTTGAGGTGCAGTGGTTTCTGGGAGGTTGAGGTGCAGTGGCTTCTGGGTTGTTGAGGTGCAGTGGCTTCTGGGTTGTTGAGGTGCAGTGGTTCTGGGAGGTTGAGGTGCAGTGGCTTCTGGGTTGTTGAGGTGCAGTGGCTTCTGGGTTGTTGAGGTGCAGTGGCTTCTGGGAGGTTGTGGTGCAGTGGCTTCTGGGTTGTTGTGGTGCAGTGGCTTCTGGGTTGTTGTGGTGCAGTGGCTTCTGGGTTGTTGAGGTGCAGTGGCTTCTGGGGGTTGAGGTGCAGTGGCTTCTGGGGGGTTGAGGTGCAGTGGCTTCTGGGTTGTTGAGGTGCAGTGGCTTCTGGGTTGTTGTGGTGCAGTGGCTTCTGGGTTGTTGAGGTGCAGTGGCTTCTGGGTTGTTGAGGTGCAGTGGCTTCTGGGTTGTTGTGGTGCAGTGGCTTCTGGGTTGTTGTGGTGCAGTGGCTTCTGGGGGTTGAGGTGCAGTGGCTTCTGGGGGTTGAGGTGCAGTGGCTTCTGGGGGTTGAGGTGCAGTGGCTTCTGGGTTGTTGAGGTGCAGTGGCTTCTGGGTTGTTGAGGTGCAGTGGCTTCTGGGTTGTTGAGGTGCAGTGGCTTCTGGGTTGTTGAGGTGCAGTGGCTTCTGGGTTGTTGTGGTGCAGTGTTTCTGCACACTCAACTTGCAACGCAGCGACCGCTGGTTCATTCTCTCGGTGCCAGTCAAAACAATGCCGCAGTTTAAACAATGCCACAGTTGAAACAATGCCACAGTTTAAACAATGCCCCAGTTTAAACAATGCCGCAGTTTAAACAATGCCGCAGTTTAAACAATGCCGCAGTTTAAACAATGCCGCAGTTGAAACAATGCCGCAGTTTAAACAATGCCGCAGTTTAAACAATGCCCCAGTTTAAACAATGCCCCAGTTTAAACAATGCCGCAGTTTAAACAATGCCCCAGTTTAAACAATGCCGCAGTTTAAACAATGCCGCAGTTTAAACAATGCCACAGTCGAAACAATGCCGCAGTTGAAACAATGCCGCAGTTTAAACAATGCCGCAGTTTAAACAATGCCACAGTTTAAACAATGCCGCAGTTTAAACAATGCCACAGTCAAAACAATGGCACAGTTTAAACAATGCCGCAGTCGAAACAATGGCACAGTCGAAACAATGGCACAGTCGAAACAAAGGCACCGTTTAAACAATGCCGCAGTTTAAACAATGGCACAGTCGAAACAATGCCGCAGTTTAAACAATGCCGCAGTCGAAACAATGCCGCAGTTTACACAATGCCGCAGTTGGGTTTAAACAATGCCGCAGTCGAAACAATGCCGCAGTTTAAACAATGCCGCAGTCGAAACAATGCCGCAGTTTACACAATGCCGCAGTCGAAACAATGCCGCAGTTTAAACAATGCCCCAGTTTAAACAATGCCGCAGTTTAAACAATGCCACAGTTTAAACAATGCCCCAGTTTAAACAATGCCGCAGTTTAAACAATGCCACAGTTTAAACAATGCCCCAGTTTAAACAATGCCGCAGTTTAAACAATGCCGCAGTTTAAACAATGCCACAGTTTAAACAATGCCGCAGTTTAAACAATGCCGCAGTTTAAACAATGCCGCAGTTTAAACAATGCCGCAGTTTAAACAATGCCACAGTTTAAACAATGCAAACTGTAACCATCACGGCCTTCTGGGAGTGCATCGCTGATTCAGTGCAAGCCACCTGGGGGCCTTTATTGGTGCGCAGCGTCTCAACAGCAGCTGCAACTGATAGCTACTAACCTCCAGACGTGAATCAGCAAGGACCATTTCTTGTCCTAGTTCACCAACATAAGACGTCATACAAAATCCTAATTTGCGTTGTGTAGAATGTATCTACTCAATGTGCTCTGCCTTGTAACTGAATACAAGATTGTAAAAAAAATTCATTTCAAATGTGCTCTTAAAATTACCTCCTTTGCTATGAAAGAATTAAGACTTTATATATTTCATTTATCGTCATCTCCACGAAGCAAAGGAATTATTTAAAATGTAATCATCACGGCCTTCTGGGAGCGCACCGCTGATTCAGTGTAAGCCACCTGGTGACCCTTACTGGTGCGCAGCGTCTCAACAGCAGCCGGACTTGCTTCAACTGATAGCTACTAACCTCCAGACGTGAATCAACAAGGAGCAGTTCTCGTCCTACTCTGACAGAATGTGTCAACACGTAATACAAAGTTATAATTCGTGTTGTAGAGAATGCATCTCCTCTACGTGTAACTTTTCAGCGGTACGCCTTGTAACTGACGGATGATCCGAGTGTGCTCGCTATTTCAAAGACAATGAGTTTCTCCAGAGACAGATACTTCCCGAAACACAATAAGTATAACCCGTAACAACAACGTTTTTCACTATAAATCCTTTATATGCGTGGCGGCTAGAGTCCTCTCGTCCTCTGGCTTGAGATGGCTGCCACCTATGGGTCAGATGATTGTCTGCCAGTATTAAGCAATTGGTAATTAAATATTTAATTTGTTTTCCCTAAAAAAGTGTAAAATTTCACGAACATTAATTGTCTCGCACAACGAGTCTGTGTGCAAAATGTCAGCTCGATTGGATCACGGGAAGTGGGTTAAAAAACGACCGAAAGATTTGCACGGTCGTAAGCAAGCAAGCACGCAAGCAAGTAAGCAAGCAAGCGAACTTAATATAAAGAATTAAAAAATACCCTTTGACCTGTACCACAAATCAACGGGTCTCACCCGAGTTATCTGTCCAGGTTACTTACAAAAACACACACTTTGTCCTAACATCGCTTATTCGATGTTTTACCCTTATAGATCAAATGTTGCATGTACACCAACATCAGAAAAGTGTTCATTCTAAATTATTGACAGGCATTTAAATAAAATGTAGTTACTGCAGTGAAATATACCGCATCGGATAACATCTCATTAAGAAGCTATTTTAAACAATATGCAGCGTCCGCTCCACAGTGGATGTATAACACACGAGTGCGTCGTTCAAAACGAGTCGGACATTGCATGTTGGCGTCCGAGTCAAACCGTAGCAAATTCTAAACATCACCGACAAATTACACAACTCAGATGCCACATCAACCATCGCCCCCCACCGACAGGCTCTTGACAACACGCAGGCCGGTGCAGGGCCACCACCTTGTGCCACACAGGGGCAGCTGCCACTTGGGGTGCTCTTAGAGTGTTTGAGACGAGGTTCGATACAAAACTTAGAGTTCATCTTCTTGGTTCTTTCGGTAAAGTCACGTAGAAGGGAAGTAATAAAATAATAAAAATAAAACATAATAAAACAATTCTCACGACGTTTCGGCCACAACGCAAGCAGCCGTCCTCAGGTGAAAACCAGGTCCGTCGAGGCGACAGAGTCTGACTCAGAGTTGCCGAGGCGATTAAGCAAGCAGCATATAAATGCAATTATTATGAGAACATCGTGAATGCTTAGGGGCTTATTGGCTCTAGCGCCTGGTCAGAGATCTACCCAACACACAGGTCCACAAAGACTGGCCACTCTGGGATACTACTACACGTGCTCTCCACAGGGAATGCATTATTTGCTCGGCTGCGGGTCTCCTGCCACCGCTCTCCCATTCACATGTTTCATTGCTTCTACATACTATTAACATTCCCTCCCTTTGTTAATGCTACCCCCTGCCCCCTCCCTTTGGTGCTGCTGATCCTGCATAATGCACGGGCATAATATGACTTTGAAACCCCCCCGCCCACCTCCTATGCACATTCTTTTAAGGCGCTCTTCTGCTTCCACCTCCAACCCAGCTTATTCAGATTCCAAAGAACACAGGATGAGATGTTATTATCCTTTGTGCAAGCACTTCCAAGAGTTCATGAACAGTGAGCCTGGTGACATTTGGGGAGCGCATCGTCAGTAGTGAACCTTTGGTTCCTAGGGTGTTTCGGCCTTTCACACGATACACCCTCCCCAAAGGCGGCCAGCGACAGGGTGATCAATCCTACGCTTGCGTCACATTCCCAATTAGTCATAGGAGTTGCCTTGTTGTTGATATAAGCTCCTAGCTTGGCAGTGTCTCATTCTTCACCTGAAGACGGCTGCTTGCGTTGTAGCCGAAACGTCGTGAGAATTATATTTTATGTTTTATTTTTATTATTTTATTACTTCCCTTCTACGTGACTTTACCGAAAGAACCAAGAAGATTAAAGGTGCATAGCTTAGAGCGACATCGTCTCTGGCTTACACATCTACCGGTCTCCACTTGACTTTGTGTTGTGATCACTGGGGTACTACTACACATTAAAAAGGTTTATAACGGTAAATGCTAGATAGAGCGCGTTATTCATATAGAATACTCTCAATTATTCCAATTTTACACCCTTTCTTTGAACTCACTCGGTCTGTTGTTGTCGTTGTTGTTATGTCCTCAAATCTTGTAACTCAATCTTAATTTTGGAGCTTTCGTGACGGCAGGAATTATTCTTTGGTTCTTTCGGTAAAGTCACGTCTAAAGATAAAATAATTATAACCCACTTCCCAATGTGGTATCGACTGCAAACTTGGTATACTTATGTCATACTGATGACAATACTATATTCTATCATAAAAAATTTAAAACATTTTAAAACATATTTGTTATGTTTCGGCTTGTGTCTAATTCATTCACAATCAACTGACGTTGGCTGTAATTGGCCACGGTCCCTTACGTTGTGGCAAGCTTCGGGGCCACTTCCTGGAGTTCTGCCATTACTAGTACCGCACATTTCATTAAAGCGTGTTTTTAAAAAGTTAAAAAAATATTACTTGTTAAATGGAGGCCACAGACTGCGCCACGGAGCTTTTAGCGGTTAAACAAGGCACCGTATTTACCGGGTAATACCTCACGCTACCTTTACCCTACCGGGTAAATCTTCCGAGCTACCTTTACCCTACACTTTAGCCTTCTACGCGGTAAAAAGGGTAAATTACGTGAACTTGCCGAGGCCTACTAGGAAGTCCACCCACGCCTCACAGTAAGAATTCTCCTCCTGCTTCGCGTTGCCCTCGTCAATGTGAAGCTCCGATTCTGGACTTGAATCTTCGTCTTCAAATATTACTTCCACTTCTTCACATTTCACCTTCACCTCTTCATAGTTCACCTCGACACCTTTAAACGTGTCCAAGCTGGGATTGTCTTCCAGTTCTTGTTTCACGAGCGATGGGCTCATTGCAGCACTTTGACTTTCACAAGCTGATTTCAGACTCAAGTCCTTGTGGATCTTCTGATGCTTCTGTGTTCTCTGGTGTGCTTGAAGATTGGAAGAATTTGAAAACGTCTTCCCGCACAGAATGCACTTGTAGGGTTTCTCTCCCGTGTGTATTCTCTGGTGTGTTACAAGAGTAGATGACTGTGTAAATGCCTTCCCACACACACTGCACTTGAAGGGTTTCTCTCCCATGTGTATTCTCTGGTGTCTGTTAAGAACAGATGACTGTGTAAATGCCTTCCCACACACACTGCACTTGAAGGGTTTCTCTCCCATGTGTATTCTCTGGTGTCTGTTAAGAACAGATGACTGTGTAAATGCCTTCCCACACACACTGCACTTGAAGGGTTTATCTCCTGTGTGAGTTCTCTGGTGTCTTTTAAGAACAGATGACTGTGAAAATGCCTTCCCACAAACACTGCACTCGAAGGGTTTCTCTCCCGTGTGTGTTCTCTGGTGTATTATGAGATGATCCAAAACAGAAAACGCCTTCCCGCACAGAGTACACTTGAAGGGTTTCTCTCCTGTATGTGTTCTTTGGTGTCTTTTAAGAGCAGATCGCCATGCAAATGCCTCGTCACACACAGTGCACTTGAAGGGTTTCTCTCCCGTGTGTGTTCTCTGGTGTCTTGTAAGGACTGATGGCCATGCAAACGCCATCCCACACACACTGCACTTGAATGGTTTCTCTCCTGTTTTGTGTTCTCTGGTGCGTGTCAAATTTACAGTCCGATCCGTGCTGTATCCACGCTGGTCGCATTGTTGACTTGTCGTATCGACCTGCGCTGAGCGTCTTTGCTCCATCAGACCAAGCGACAGCTGCAGACAGAAACAAATATCCACTCCATCTACACGTCGGTATCAAGACACAGAGGAATGCAAAAACACAGTCACACGTGACTTACACGTCTAGACTCATTCACATATTCATGATGCAGTGAAAACGTTTCCCAAGTTTATCACACGGTATGTTATTGCACACGACGAGAGGGCAAATGGTCATCAATGTGTCTAAAAGCCCTCGTATCTCCGTGGTGAGACGTTAACTACCTCACCTGGTAGACAGGAGATCTGTGTCTCTCTCTCTCATCATCATCATCACGGTGGCTATGAGATGTTGACTACCTCGCCTGGTAGACAGGAGGTCTGTGTCTCTCTCATCATCATCACGGTGGCTATGAGATGTTGACTACCTCGCCTGGTAGACAGGAGGTCTGTGTCTCTCTCATTATCATCATCATCACGGTGGCTATGAGATGTTGACCACCTCGCCTGGTAGACAGGAGATCTGTGTCTCTCTCATTATCATCATCACGGTGGCTATGAGATGTTGACTACCTCGCCTGGTAGACAGGAGGTCTGTTTCTCTCTCATCATCATCACGGTGGCTATGAGATGTTGACTACCTCGCCTGGTAGACAGGAGGTCTGTGTCTCTCTCTCATCATCATCACGGTGGCTATGAGATGTTGACTACCTCGCCTGGTAGACAGGAGGTCTGTGTCTCTCTCTCTCTCTCATCATCATCATCACGGTGGCTATGAGATGTTGACTACCTCGCCTGGTAGACAGGAGGTCTGTGTCTCTGTCTCTCTCATCATCATCACGGTGGCTATGAGATGTTGACTACCTCGCCTGGTAGACAGGAGGTCTGTGTCTCTCTCTTCTCTCATCATCATCATCACGGTGGCTATGAGATGTTGACTACCTCGCCTGGTACGCAGGAGGTCTGTGTCTCTCTCTCTCATCATCATCATCACGGTGGCTATGAGATGTTGACTACCTCGCCTGGTAGACAGGAGGTCTGTTTCTCTCTCATCATCATCACGGTGGCTATGAGATGTTGACTACCTCGCCTGGTAGACAGGAGGTCTGTGTCTCTCTCTCATCATCATCACGGTGGCTATGAGATGTTGACTACCTCGCCTGGTAGACAGGAGGTCTGTGTCTCTCTCTCTCTCTCATCATCATCATCACGGTGGCTATGAGATGTTGACTACCTCGCCTGGTAGACAGGAGGTCTGTGTCTCTGTCTCTCTCATCATCATCACGGTGGCTATGAGATGTTGACTACCTCGCCTGGTAGACAGGAGGTCTGTGTCTCTCTCTCTCTCTCATCATCATCATCACGGTGGCTATGAGATGTTGACTACCTCGCCTGGTACGCAGGAGGTCTGTGTCTCTCTCTCTCATCATCATCATCACGGTGGCTATGAGATGTTGACTACCTCGCCTGGTAGACAGGAGGTCTGTGTCTCTCTCTCTCATAATCACGGTGGCTATGAGATGTTGACTACCTCGCCTGGTAGACAGGTCTGTGTCTCTCTCTCTCATAATCACGGTGGCTATGAGATGTTGACTACCTCGCCTGGTAGACAGGAGGTCTGTGTCTCTCTCTCTCATCATGATCACGGTGGCTATGAGATGTTGACTACCTCGCCTGGTAGACAGGAGGTCTGTGTCTCTCTCTCTCATCATCACGGTGGCTATGAGATGTTGACTACCTCGCCTGGTAGACAGGAGGTCTGTGTCTCTCTCTCTCATCATCATCATCACGGTGGCTATGAGATGTTGACTACCTCGCCTGGTAGACAGGAGGTCTGTGTCTCTCTCTTCATCATCATCACGGTGGCTATGAGATGTTGACTACCTCGCCTGGTACGCAGGAGGTCTGTGTCTCTCTCTCTCATCATCATCATCACGGTGGCTATGAGATGTTAACTACCTCGCCTGGTACGCAGGAGGTCTGTGTCTCTCTCTCTCATCATCATCATCACGGTGGCTATGAGATGTTAACTACCTCGCCTGGTAGACAGGTCTGTGTCTCTCTCTCATCATCATCATCACGGTGGCTATGAGGTGTTGACTACCTCGCCTGGTAGACAGGTCTGTGTCTCTCTCTCATCATCACGGTGGCTATGAGATGTTGACTACCTCGCCTGGTAGACAGGAGGTCTGTGTCTCTCTCTCATCATCATCACGGTGGCTATGAGATGTTAACTACCTCGCCTGGTACGCAGGAGGTCTGTGTCTCTCTCTCTCATCATCATCATCACGGTGGCTATGAGATGTTAACTACCTCGCCTGGTAGACAGGTCTGTGTCTCTCTCTCATCATCATCATCACGGTGGCTATGAGGTGTTGACTACCTCGCCTGGTAGACAGGTCTGTGTCTCTCTCTCATCATCACGGTGGCTATGAGATGTTGACTACCTCGCCTGGTAGACAGGAGGTCTGTGTCTCTCTCTCATCATCATCACGGTGGCTATGAGATGTTGACTACCTCACCTGGTGTACAGGAAGTCGTGGGTTCGATCCCGGCTCTGATGCTGCTGCTGCTGTAGATTTGGAGTTTGCGTGTCTCTCTCTCTGTGGTCCCCCGGGTTTCCCCTCCACATTTAGAGTCAACATGAGCACGCGTGCAGCGGCTTTGACCGATACACATTTCCACACGTATTCTTGGTTCCTTCGGTAAAGTTGCGTAGATAGGAAATAACAGTGATAGATAATACAATTACATTAAATAAAAACCGCTTGTGTTGCGATCGAAACGTCATGGTTTTTATATATTTACGATTTTGTTTATTTTGATTAATTTTATTAACCGTTATTTTTATCTAATTTTCTATCCACGTGACTTTACCGAAAGAACCAAGAATACGAATTGCTGCAGTTACGAAAGTTTTATGTCACAACACTGAGACACGCGTTGACACACCCCACCTCGTGTCGTGTGCAGGTCACCCACAACACAAGGTGCATCGCAGCTCAGGCGGGCTTGGCCTGGTAAAAAGAAGAAAACAAACTGCATTAATATCTACAATAAACCAAAGTGACAAAGTAGCGAGCCGCGTGAAGACAAATTAAACTTTAGCGAGAGAATTAAAGCAAACGCGACCAGGCGAGGGCAGGAGGCAAGGCCTCGCGTGTCTAGGCCCCGCGTAGTCAAGCTCCAAGCTGGACAGGGATTCACAAGCTGCTGCTGCTGCTGCTGCTGCTGCTCTAGTGACGTCCCTACGAGAGAGAGAGCGAGGCTCTACCTTGGTAAACAACAACAACCACAACAACAACAACCACAACAACAACAACCACAACGATGAGAAACTCACCTCAGATCTCACTGCACGCGCGGAGTGACAGCTTCCTGTTACCTCGTGACGTCACGCGGTAGTAGGTGACATGACGTCACTTCCGGGGTAAGAGACACGCCCCTCCCACAATGAATAAATTAAAGTGTGAATAAATTATGTTAATGTAGCGTCGCAATAAACACGTGACGGATTTAACGAATAAATTATGTTAATGAGCCGCAAGTCACTGGGCGTGGCTTTGCCCAAATAAGGATTGGCAGCTGGTACGATATCGGCAGTGACCGAGGCGGAGGTGACGTCACGCTCTAGAGCGCCGTGAGGGGTGGGTGACATGACGTCACTAGCGAGGTACAACTCCCCCTGGCTGAGTGGTGACGTCACAGAGCCGGGTTGGAGTTGTGTGTGTACACTGTGTGTGTGTGTGTACACTGTGTGTGTGTACACTGTGTGTGTACACTGTGTGTGTGTGCACTGTGTGTGTGTACACTGTGTGTGTGTACACTGTGTGTGTGTACACTGTGTGTGTGTGTACACTGTGTGTGTGTGTACACTGTGTGTGTGTACACTGTGTGTGTGTACACTGTGTGTGTGTGTACACTGTGTGTGTGTGTACACTGTGTGTGTGTACACTGTGTGTGTGTACACTGTGTGTGTGTGTACACTGTGTGTGTGTGTACACTGTGTGTGTGTACACTGTGTGTGTGTGTACACTGTGTGTGTGTGTACACTGTGTGTGTGTACACTGTGTGTGTGTGTACACTGTGTGTGTGTGTATACTGTGTGTACACTGTGTGTGTGTACACTGTGTGTGTGTGTACACTGTGTGTGTGTACACTGTGTGTGTGTATACACTGTGTGTGTGTATACTGTGTGTGTATACTGTGTGTACACTGTGTGTGTATGTACACTGTGTGTGTGTGTACACTGTGTGTGTGTACACTGTGTGTGTATGTACACTGTGTGTGTGTGTACACTGTGTGTGTGTACACTGTGTGTGTGTGTATACTGTGTGTGTGTACACTGTGTGTGTGTGTACACTGTGTGTGTGTACACTGTGTGTGTGTACACTGTGTGTGTGTGTGTACACTGTGTGTGTGTACACTGTGTGTGTATGTACACTGTGTGTGTGTGTATACTGTGTGTGTGTACACTGTGTGTGTGTGTATACTGTGTGTGTGTACACTGTGTGTGTGTGTACACTGTGTGTGTGTACACTGTGTGTGTGTACACTGTGTGTGTGTGTGTACACTGTGTGTGTGTACACTGTGTGTGTATGTACACTGTGTGTGTGTGTACACTGTGTGTGTGTACACTGTGTGTGTATGTACACTGTGTGTGTGTGTATACTGTGTGTGTGTACACTGTGTGTGTGTGTATACTGTGTGTGTGTACACTGTGTGTGTGTGTACACTGTGTGTGTGTACACTGTGTGTGTGTGTACACTGTGTGTGTGTGTATACTGTGTGTGTGTACACTGTGTGTGTGTACACTGTGTGTGTGTGTGTACACTGTGTGTGTGTGTACACTGTGTGTGTGTACACTGTGTGTGTGTACACTGTGTGTGTGTGTGTACACTGTGTGTGTGTACACTGTGTGTGTGTGTGTACACTGTGTGTGTACACTGTGTGTGTGTACACTGTGTGTGTACACTGTGTGTGTGTGTGTACACTGTGTGTGTGTACACTGTGTGTGTGTGTACACTGTGTGTGTGTGTACACTGTGTGTGTGTGTGTACACTGTGTGTGTGTACACTGTGTGTGTGTGTGTACACTGTGTGTGTACACTGTGTGTGTGTACACTGTGTGTGTGTGCACTGTGTGTGTGTGTGTACACTGTGTGTGTGTACACTGTGTGTGTGTGCACTGTGTGTGTGTGTGTACACTGTGTGTGTGTGTACACTGTGTGTGTACACTGTGTGTGTGCACTGTGTGTGTGTGTGTACACTGTGTGTGTGTGTACACTGTGTGTGTGTGCACTGTGTGTGTGTGTGTACACTGTGTGTGTGTGTACACTGTGTGTGTATACTGTGTGTACACTGTGTGTGTGTACACTGTGTGTGTGTGCACTGTGTGTGTGTGTGTACACTGTGTGTGTGTACACTGTGTGTGTGTGTGTACACTGTGTGTGTACACTGTGTGTGTGTACACTGTGTGTGTGTGTGTACACTGTGTGTGTACACTGTGTGTGTGTACACTGTGTGTGTGTGTGTACACTGTGTGTGTACACTGTGTGTGTGTACACTGTGTGTGTGTGTACACTGTGTGTGTGCACTGTGTGTGTGTACACTGTGTGTGTGTACACTGTGTGTGTATACTGTGTGTACACTGTGTGTGTGTACACTGTGTGTGTGTACACTGTGTGTGTACACTGTGTGTACACTGTGTGTGTGTACACTGTGTGTGTACACTGTGTGTGTGTACACTGTGTGTGTGTGTGTACACTGTGTGTGTGTGCACTGTGTGTGTGTGTGTACACTGTGTGTGTGTACACTGTGTGTGTGTACACTGTGTGTGTGTACACTGTGTGTGTGTGTGTGTACACTGTGTGTGTGTACACTGTGTGTGTACACTGTGTGTGTGTACACTGTGTGTGTGTACACTGTGTGTGTGTACACTGTGTGTACACTGTGTGTGTGTACACTGTGTGTACACTGTGTGTGTGTACACTGTGTGTACACTGTGTGTGTGTACACTGTGTGTGTGTGTGTACACTGTGTGTGTGTACACTGTGTGTGTGTGTGTACACTGTGTGTGTGTACACTGTGTGTGTGTACACTGTGTGTGTGTGTGTACACTGTGTGTGTGTACACTGTGTGTGTGTGTGTACACTGTGTGTGTGTACACTGTGTGTGTGTACACTGTGTGTGTACACTGTGTGTGTGTACACTGTGTGTGTGTACACTGTGTGTGTGTACACTGTGTGTGTGTGTGTGTACACTGTGTGTGTGTACACTGTGTGTGTGTGCCCTGTGTGATCAAACCCACGACCTCCTGCATGAATCGAGGTCAGAATCGACCGACGGCTGCAATCGAAGTCGATTCCAACGTAATCGCATGGAGGAATCGATTGCTCTCGATCCACGGATCGATCCGACGCCATCGCCGAGAACCAAATCGCAATGGAGGGAGACGCCATCAGCTCCCAGCGAGTCGCGAAGTTGCCACCACCTCCACCTCCTCCTCCACCTCCTCCACCACCTCCACCACCACCTCCACCACCACCTCCTCCACCTCAATTGCCTCGCGACATCAACGACCCTCCCACAGCAGCAGCAGCAGCAGCGGAATCAGCAACAACGACGTCAATTCCCGCCACTGAGGCCTACACCGCCGTGCAGCCTGCGGCCTCTGCCCAGGCCGCGTCGCATTCTGCGGGGGAGATTCAGGCGAGGGGCGGTGGCGGCGGCGAGGAGGAGGAGGAGGATGATGATGATGATGAAGCGATGGAGCTGCTGACCGTCATCACCGTCGATCTAATCACCGGCTACGTGGCTCACCTGACGCAGCAGACGCATCAGCGACTGCAGCAGCAGCAGGAGCAGCAGCAGCAGCAGGAGCTGCAGCAGCAGCAGCAGGAGCAGCAGCAGCAGCAGCAGCAGCAGGAGCTGCAGCAGCAGGAGCTGCAGCAGCAGCAGCAGGAGCAGCAGCAGCAGCAGGAGCTGCAGCAGCAGCTACAGGAAGTGCAGGAGCAGAAGCTTGTGCAGCAGCTGCAGCAGCAGCAGCAACAGAAGCTTGTGCAGCAGCTGCAGCAGCAGCAGCAACAGAAGCTTGTGCAGCAGCTGCAGCAGCAGCAGCAACAGAAGCTTGTGCAGCAGCTGCAGCAGCAGCAGCAACAGAAGCTTGTGCAGCAGCAGCAGCAGCAGGAGCTGCAGCAGCAGCAGGAGCTGCAGCAGCAGGAGGAGCAGCAGCAGGAGCTGCAGGAGCAGGAGCAGCAGCAGCAGGAGCTGCAGCAGCAGCAGCAGGAGCAGCAGCAGCAGGAGCTGCAGCTGCAGGAGCAGCAGCAGCAGCAGCAGGAGCAGCAGCAGCAGGAGCTGCAGCAGCAGGAGCAGCAGCAGCAGGAGCTGCAGCTGCAGCAGCAGCAGCAGGAGCAGCAGCAGCAGTAGCAGCAGCAGGAGCTGCAGCAGCAGGAGCAGCAGCAGCAGCAGCAGCAGGAGCTGCAGCAGCAGCAGCAGGAGCTGCAGCAGCAGGAGCAGCAGCAGCAGCAGCAGCAGGAGCTGCAGCAGCAGCAGCAGGAGCAGCAGCAGCAGCAGCAGCAGTAGCAGCAGCAGGAGCTGCAGCAGCAGCAGCAGCAGCAGCAGAAGCTTGTGCAGCAGCTGCAGCAGGAGCAGCAGCACCAGCAGGAGCAGCAGCTACAGGAAGTGCTGCAGCAACAGAAGCTTGTGCAGCAGCTACAGGAAGTGCGGCAGCAGCAGCAGCAGCAGCAGGATGAACAGCTGACGCATCAGTTCGAGCAGCTGCAGCAGCAGCAGCAGGAGCATCTGGAGCAGTCGCAGCAGTTCGAGGACCTTCAGGATCTGCGGCTGCAAGTGCGTCAACTCCGGCGGCAGGTGCGGGAGGCCGGGGGGCTGCGTGCGGAGCGGCCGCAGGAGGCGTTCGACACCCGAGGAGACGTCTCGCTGGCGCAGTTCGAAGCCTCCATCCCGGACTTTGTGAGCCGCGCTGAGCGGCTGCTCGCGAACCACGGCCTGGAAGGTTCTCAACGCAGCGCCCCTCAGCTGGGACGGCGTCCTGTCCGCGGTGGTGGACTGCGCGCTGCTCGTCAGGAGCCTCGGGGCCTGCGGGCGGCTGGGAGACTCGGAGAAGACGCGGCCCCTGACGGAGCTGGTGGCCGCTGTGCTGCTGGCCGAACGCAGGAGCTGGCTCGTGGAGCACGGAGGCTGGGTGAGGGTTGCACACCGACACCACCAACACCAACAACACCAACAACACCAACAACACCACCACCAACACCAACACCAACACCACCGCCAACACCACTACCACCACTAACACCACTACCACCACCACCAACACCACCGCCACCACCAACACCACCGCCACCACCAACACCACCAACACCACTACCACCACTACCAACACCACCGCCACCACCAACACCACTACCACCACTAACACCACTACCACCACTACCAACACCACCGCCACCACCAACACCACTACCACCACTAACACCACTACCACCACTACCAACACCACCGCCACCACCAACACCACTACCACCACCAACACCACTACCACCACTACCAACACCACCGCCACCACCAACACCACTACCACCACTAACACCACTACCACCACTACCAACACCACCGCCACCACCAACACCACTACCACCACTAACACCACTACCACCACTAACACCACTACCACCACTAACACCACTACCACCACTAACACCACTACCACCACCGCCACCACTAACACCACCGCCACCACCAACACCACTACCACCACCAACACCAACACCACCACCACCCAGTGTCTCGCCACCCAGTGTCTCGCCACCCAGTGTCTCACTACCCAGTGTCTCACCACCCAGTGTCTCGCCACCCAGTGTCTCGCCACCCAGTGTCTCACTACCCAGTGTCTCACCACCCAGTGTCTCGCCACCCAGTGTCTCGCCACCCAGTGTCTCACCACCCAGTGTCTCACTACCCAGTGTCTCACCACCCAGTGTCTCGCCACCCAGTGTCTCGCCACCCAGTGTCTCACTACCCAGTGTCTCACTACCCAGTGTATCATTACCCAGTGTCTCACCACCCAGTGTCTCACCACCCAGTGTCTCGCCACCCAGTGTCTCACTACCCAGTGTCTCGCCACCCAGTGTCTCACTACCCAGTGTCTCACCACCCAGTGTCTCACCACCCAGTGTCTCACTACCCAGTGTCTCACCACCCAGTGTCTCGCCACCCAGTGTCTCGCCACCCAGTGTCTCACTACCCAGTGTCTCACTACCCAGTGTATCATTACCCAGTGTCTCACCACCCAGTGTCTCACCACCCAGTGTCTCGCCACCCAGTGTCTCACTACCCAGTGTCTCGCCACCCAGTGTCTCACTACCCAGTGTCTCACCACCCAGTGTCTCATCACCCAGTGTCTCACTACCCAGTGTCTCACTACCCAGTGTATCACTACCCAGTGTCTCACCACCCAGTGTCTCTCTACCCAGTGTCTCACTACCCAGTGTCTCGCCACCCAGTGTCTCACTACCCAGTGTCTCACCACCCAGTGTCTCGCCACCCAGTGTCTCACTACCCAGTGTCTCACCACCCAGTGTCTCTCTACCCAGTGTCTCACCACCCAGTGTCTCACTACCCAGTGTCTCACCACCCAGTGTCTCACCACCCAGTGTCTCACTACCCAGTGTCTCACCACCCAGTGTCTCACTACCCAGTGTCTCGCCACCCAGTGTCTCACCACCCAGTGTCTCGCCACCCAGTGTCTCACCACCCAGTGTCTCGCCACCCAGTGTCTCACCACCCAGTGTCTCACTACCCAGTGTCTCGCAACCCAGTGTCTCACTACCCAGTGTCTCGCCACCCAGTGTCTCACCACCCAGTGTCTCGCCACCCAGTGTCTCACTACCCAGTGTCTCGCCACCCAGTGTCTCACTACCCAGTGTCTCACCACCCAGTGTCTCACTACCCAGTGTCTCACCACCCAGTGTCTCGCCACCCAGTGTCTCACACCCAGTGTCTCGCCACCCAGTGTCTCACCACCCAGTGTCTCACTACCCAGTGTCTCGCCACCCAGTGTCTCACTACCCAGTGTCTCGCCACCCAGTGTCTCACCACCCAGTGTCTCGCCACCCAGTGTCTCACCACCCAGTGTCTCACTACCCAGTGTCTCACTACCCAGTGTCTCACTACCCAGTGTCTCACCACCCAGTGTCTCACCACCCAGTGTCTCGCCACCCAGTGTCTCACTACCCAGTGTCTCACTACCCAGTGTCTCACTAGCAGTGTCTCTCTACCCAGTGTCTCACTAGCAGTGTCTCACCACCCAGTGTCTCTCTACCCAGTGTCTCACTACCCAGTGTCTCACTACCCAGTGTCTCGCCACCCAGTGTCTCACCACCCAGTGTCTCGCCACCCAGTGTCTCACCACCCAGTGTCTCGCCACCCAGTGTCTCGCCACCCAGTGTCTCACTACCCAGTGTCTCTCTACCCAGTGTCTCACTACCCAGTGTCTCACCACCCAGTGTCTCGCCACCCAGTGTCTCACTACCCAGTGTCTCTCTACCCAGTGTCTCACCACCAGTGTCTCACTACCCAGTGTCTCACTACCCAGTGTCTCTGTGTCTCTGTGCTCAGTGTCTCACTACCCAGTGTCTCTCTACCCAGTGTCTCACTACCCAGTGTCTCACCACCCAGTGTCTCTCTACCCAGTGTCTCACTACCCAGTGTCTCTCTACCCAGTGTCTCACTACCCAGTGTCTCACTACCCAGTGTCTCTATACCCAGTGTCTCACACCCAGTGTCTCACCACCCAGTGTCTCTCTACCCAGTGTCTCACTACCCAGTGTCTCTCTACCCAGTGTCTCACTACCCAGTGTCTCACCACCCAGTGTCTCACCACCCAGTGTCTCACTACCCAGTGTCTCTCTACCCAGTGTCTCACCACCCAGTGTCTCACCACCCAGTGTCTCACTACCCAGTGTCTCTATACCCAGTGTCTCACCACCCAGTGTCTCTCTACCCAGTGTCTCACTACCCAGTGTCTCTCTACCCAGTGTCTCACCACCCAGTGTCTCACCACCCAGTGTCTCACCACCCAGTGTCTCACTACCCAGTGTCTCACTACCCAGTGACTCACTACCCAGTGTCTCACTACCCAGTGTCTCACTACCCAGTGACTCACTACCCAGTGTCTCTCTACCCAGTGTCTCACCACCCAGTGTCTCACCACCCAGTGTCTCACCACCCAGTGTCTCACTACCCAGTGTCTCACCACCCAGTGTCTCACTACCCAGTGTCTCACCACCCAGTGTCTCACCACCCAGTGTCTCACTACCCAGTGTCGGGGCTGAGCAGCAGCTGTGTGATGATGGTGGTGATGATGGTGGTGGTGGTGATGGTGATGATGATGGTGGTGATGATGATGGTGGTGGTGATGATGATGATGGTGGTGATGGTGATGATGATGGTGGTGATGATGATGGTGGTGGTGATGATGATGATGGTGGTGATGGTGATGATGATGGTGGTGATGATGATGGTGGTGGTGATGATGGTGGTGATGATGATGGTGGTGGTGATGGTGGTGGTGGTGATGGTGATGATGATGGTGGTGATGATGATGGTGGTGGTGATGATGATGATGGTGGTGATGGTGATGATGATGGTGGTGATGATGATGGTGGTGGTGATGATGATGATGGTGGTGATGGTGATGATGATGGTGGTGATGATGATGGTGGTGGTGATGATGGTGGTGATGATGATGATGGGGCTCCGTTCTGTTTCTCCTCCCTCGTGCTGCCACACAGGAGGGCTTCCTGCGAGCGTTCGAGCCGGGGACGCCCATCTAGGAGAGGAGCCGCAGACGTCGAGCTTCGACGGGCAGCGACAGTGCAGACGTCGTAGAGAGAAGAGAGTGAGAGAGAGAGAGGAGAGTGAGTGAGAGATAGTGAGGAGAGAGAGAGGGGAGAGAGAGTGAGGAGAGAGAGTGAGGAGAGAGAGTGAGGAGAGAGGAGAGAGAGTGAGGAGAGAGAGAGAGGAGAGAGAGTGAGGAGAGAGAGGAGAGAGAGTGAGGAGAGAGAGTGAGGAGAGAGAGTGAGAGAGTGAGGAGAGAGTGTGAGGAGACAGAGTGAGAGAGAGTGAGGGGAGTGAGTGAGAGATAGTGAGGAGAGAGAGTGAGGAGAGAGAGTGAGGAGAGAGAGTGAGGAGAGAGAGAGAGGAGAGAGAGTGAGGAGAGAGTGTGAGGAGACAGAGTGAGAGAGAGTGAGGAGAGAGAGTGAGGAGAGAGTGTGAGGAGACAGAGTGAGAGAGAGTGAGGAGAGAGAGAGAGGAGAGAGAGTGAGGAGAGAGAGTGAGGAGAGAGAGTGAGGAGAGAGAGAGAGGAGAGAGAGTGAGGAGAGAGTGTGAGGAGACAGAGTGAGAGAGAGTGAGGAGAGAGAGTGAGGAGAGAGTGTGAGGAGACAGAGTGAGAGAGAGTGAGGAGAGAGAGAGAGGAGAGAGAGTGAGGAGAGAGAGTGAGGAGAGAGAGTGAGGAGAGAGAGAGAGGAGAGAGAGTGAGAGAGTGAGGAGAGAGAGGAGAGAGAGAGTGAGGGGAGTGAGAGAGAGAGTGAGGAGAGAGAGTGAGAGAGAGTGAGGGGAGTGAGTGAGAGAGAGTGAGGAGAGAGAGTGAGAGAGAGTGAGGGGAGTGAGTGAGAGAGAGTGAGAGAGTGTGAGGAGAGAGAGAGAGGAGACAGAGTGAGAGAGTGAGGAGAGTGAGTGAGATATAGTGAGGAGAGAGAGAGAGGAGAGAGAGTGAGGAGACAGAGTGAGAGATTTGATTTTTGAATGCCTTTATTCCGGCACCATCTGCCAAATGCAGTGGCGCCCATGTGCGCAATATAAACCAAATAGAAAAACCAAACGCACAACCACCAAAACGTCGCGCCCGCTTCAGTGTCCAGGCTCTATTCGCACCGGTCACCCCTGAGGGGGGGGGGGGTTCTGGGGGGGGGCGGGGGGGGGCATCCGCTCAGGGGGGGAGGGGGGGGGTCAAACACAAACCGGACCGCGCCGTCCTCGACCGTGCACAGGGCGTCCCGCGCCCTACCCCACCGCGGGAGGAACTCCCCCTCGGCCGCCGACAGCCTGTGGTGGGCGAGTTCCAGCCGCACGCGCCTCTATCAGGGCCTGCGCCACCTGCAGCGCCCCCGCGCCGCCAACATTCCCCTCCAGCGCGCGTTTCCTCGTGGTGTACGTCGCGAGCTTCGCCTGCGCGCACACAAAGTTCAGCACGTCCCTAACGGGGCTCGCCACACCGGTCACCCCGTATATGTACGCGCTCTCTCGGGCCGGAACGTCCAGCCCCCGAAACACCGCCATCACGAAGGTCCAGAGCGGCGCCAGCCTCGCGCACTGGAGGTAAGCGTGGACCACGTCCTCCCTCACCCCGCAGAACACGCACGTGTCCGGGGTCCCCGGCACGGCGCGGCTGACCCACACGGCCACTGGCAGCGTGCGGTGCACCAGCCGCCGCTGCAGGTCACCGCAACGCTTGGTGGTGGGAGGGCGGTACAGGTTCCTCCACTGGGGCCCCGCGGTGTCCAGCGCCCCAAAGTGTTCCCTCCACCCCGTGTCCGGCTGGCCCGCCAGCTCCGCGCTCAGCGCCGCCTTCAGGCAGGCGTCGTAGAGTCGCGTTTTGTCCGCGCCGTCAAGCGGCACCTCGGTGCACCCCGCCACGTGCAGCAGCGTCCCGTCCTCCACGTGGCCGTCGGGGGCGCGGACCGAAAAGGCCAGCGGAGGGAACGGGGGGGGGTCCTCCTCCCCGACCTCCGCCAGCCGGACGTCCAGCGCCCGCATCGCCCGCAGGGCCTCCCTCAGCACCTTGGCTCCCGCCAGGACCGTGCAGCGTCCGGCCGCTCCGGAAATTCCGAGGGCCGTCCGCCACGCGTCCCGTCCGGGCGCCAGCAGATCACCGACCCGTCCGATGCCGCGTTCGGCAAAACGCCCGGCCAGGGCGTGCTCACCCCGCAAGCCGGGCAGGACTGGATTCGCGAACAGGGCTCCCCCACGAAGTGGGCCGCCCCGTATCCGCCGCCTACCCGCGCCCACACCAGCGCCCACCAAGCGTCCATCATTCCGCGGTAGACTGCGGGCAGCGAGGCGCGGTCCACGATGGCCCGGTCCGTCAGGAACAGCTCCCGGGCGTACCCCAGACGCCCGGCGCGCCGCAGCAGGCCGAGGGCCAGGGGCCGCCCGAGCCGTTCATCCCCCCGTACAGCAGTCGCTGCGCCTGTTGCAGCCTGAAAGTCCGGATCCGCGCAGCGACGTGCACGAGGCCCTGTCCCCCCTCCGCCACCGGCAGACAGAGGACCCCAGGCCTCTGCCAGTGGCGACCGTGCCACACGAAGGCGGTGAAGCGCCTCTGTATTCGCGCCACTAGCCCCGCCGGGGGTTGCAAGGCTTTGGCTTTGTGCCAGAGGAGTGCCGCGGCCAATTATTCACTACGAGGACCCTCCCACGGTACGCCATTCCCGGGGCGAACCGGGCCCACGCCGCCAGCGTCGCGCCAATTTTTCCTTCCACCTCTACCCAATTTTGCTCCACCTCTACCGGGCTTCCCAGATGTACCCCGAGGTAGCGGGCTCCCCCCGCTCCCCAGGCCACGCCTCCCGGGAGCGCTAGGGAGCCCACCACCCCGCCCGGTCTCAGCGCTATCGCCTTACTCTTTTCCCAATTTACGCTGGCGGCGGAGGCCCCCTCGTAGAGGCGGACCGCGCCTCGGACCGCCTCCACATCTTGCGCGTTCGCCACCACGACGCACACATCGTCAGCGTACGCCGAAAGCGTGACCGGCGCGTCGCCCGCGCCCGGGAACTGAAACCCCCCCAGCGTACCCCGCAGCCGCCGTAGGAGAGGCTCTATGCACAGAGTGTAAAGGATGCCGGACAGGGGACACCCCTGCCGGACCCCTCCCCCCACGGCCAAGGGGGCGCCGAGTTTGCCATTTACCTTAACGAGGCTGCTCACCTCGGTGTACAAGAGGCGCACCTGCGCCCTGAAATTTGGCCCTACCCCATATGCCTCCAGCGCCTTGTACATATACTCATGTGAGACACGGTCGAACGCCTTCGCCTGGTCCAGAAACAACAGGCCTGCGTCAATGCCGTGGGCGGCGGCGAGGTCCATAATGTCGCGCACCACCCCGACGTTGTCATGTATGGCTCTCCCCGGAACGCAGTACGACTGGTCCGGGTGCACGAGGCTCCCCGCCACGGTCTTCAGGCGGTTCGCCAGGGCTTTAGCCAAAATCTTACAGTCCGTGCATAGCACGGACACCGGCCTCCAGTTATCCAAACGGCGCAGGTCGCCCTTTTTCGGGAGCAACGTCACCACCGCGCGCCTGCTGCTTTGCGGCAGCACCCCCGAGCGGAGGCTCGCTCGCAGCACGTCGGCGAGCGCCGGTCCGAGCTCGCTCCAGAAGGTCGTGTACACCTCGGTAGGGAGGCCGTCTATACCGGGGGCCTTCCCCGCGGCGAGACTCCTCACCGCGGCCTCCAGCTCTGTCAGGGTGACCTGCTCGTCCAGCCGTTTGGCGTCAGGCGGAGCCAACCTGGGGACGCCCTCCAGGAGTTCCGCCACCGCCTCCCCGTCAACTTCCCTCTCAGCAAATAGCCGACCGTAGTACCCGTTGACGAGGCGCACGATTCCCTCCCCGTCGCACTGGGTCTCCCCGTCCGGCCCCGTCAGGCTGGTGATATCGGTCCGCTGGGCCCGCGTGGCCCCCTGCCTGAAGAAGGCTTTCGTCGGCGCGTCCATGCTGTACAGGTGGGTCATCTTCCGGCCCACAAACCCCCTGTATGCGTCGTTGTCCGAGACGGCCCTCAGGAGCCGCTGTCGTTCCCGCAGCTCCCTGCAGCCCTCGGCGGCGGGGTGGTGGCCCAGTGCCTCCTCCACCACCAGCACCCGGGCCCGGAGAACCTCCTCCTCCTCACGCCGGGCCGCGACGCGTTGGCCCATGTAGGCCCTCGCCAACACCCCACCTGGGCCTTCCCGTTGTCCCACCACTGCTGGAGCGTGGCGAAACGGCCCCGTCTCCCCTCCCACACCTTCCAAAAGGCCCGGAAAGCCGCCCGAAAACCACCATCGTCCAGCAGGACCACGTTCATCCTCCAATACGGGCGCCCTTGCCCTCGACCGTGGGCTTTCGGTCGACGAGCTCGGCGGACCAAAGCAAAAAAGGAAAATAAGAAAAAAACTGGGAAAAGCCGAAAAGGGAGTGGGGGGAAATAAAGATGAAAACCGAAAAAACGAGGGATGAAAGGTATCGTCGTTCGGTTTATACGGCGGTATGAAACTCTCTCTCGGCCTGAGCCCAGGCCACCATCCACACCAACGTTAGGGCGGGAGCTCAGGTGAAACGCAGCCACACCCGACGGTGGAGTGAGAGAGAGAGAGCAGAGAGAGAGAGAGAGGAGAGAGAGTGAGGAGAGAGTGAGGAGAGAGACAGAGTGAGGAGAGAGTGAGGAGAGAGAGTGAGGAGAGCGAGTGAGAGATAGTGAGGAGTGAGGAGAGAGAGTGAGGAGAGTGAGGAGAGAGTGAGAACGTCGCCGCTGGGAAAGGCAGCACAACAGATTTGTGCGGAGGACACGGCGCGACGTCACCCTGACCCCTACCGAGAGACGCGTCGGACAGCCCTCATGTCGTCATCGTTGTTGTTGACTCCACGATACACGTTGAGTGTTGGTTAGATCGCGTGAATAGACACTTATTGTGGCATTAGAACCCACCGCCACCACCACCTGACACGGCCATCACCAAACCACGTAAACTTTTATACTTTTATTTTTGCAAAGACGAGGTTTGTTTCAACGTGTAGTCCGACCTCTGTCGGGCGTTGAACAGTAAAATAGTAAGAGTCTTTAGAAAGCGCTTCGTGATGCTGTTAATCCTGCATAATGCGCATGCACACGCAGTACTAATCACATTCCTGCATTTCCCATAAATATGCTAAATTCCTCTTGATATGCAAATTCCTTTGTCAAGGCGCCCAGCTTATATACATGCTCCAAGCGCGCGCGCTGTTTCATTCAGACGCTGTCGCCTCGACAGACCTGGTTCTCACCTGAGGACGGCTGCTTGCGTTGTGGCCGAAACGTCGTGAGAATAATTTTATTGTTTTATTTGTATTATTTTATTATTTCCCTTCTACGTGGTGACTTTACCGAAAGAACCAAGAAGATGAATCCCTGCAGTCACGAAAGCTTTACATCGAAACATAAAAATGTTTTATTTTTATTATTTTATTATTTCCCTTCTACGTGATGACTTTACCGAAATAATTATTGTATTATGTTTTAGATTTATTATTTTATTATTTCCCTTCTACGTGACTTTACCAAGAAGAAGCGCTTCGTAATTTCTGCATCGTGATGTAAACATTTTAAACTTGAGGCAATTCATGTCTCGGCAGTGGCAATGAGAGATGCAAACATTGAAACGGCTCGGGGCTTGAATCGGATGAAAATTCAGAGGCGTTAAAACGTGCGAACCACCAACTGAAATGTTCATTACTTTAAAGAAATTCCACAAGAACAATTGTGGTGGGGTACGTGTCACTGGGCGCGTTTATTTGACGCAGAAAAGTGCTCACACAGGAACAAAAACATCCAGCCACGGAATTGTGTTGTTTTAAATTGTCAGAATTTTTGTAAAACACTTTTTTAAGTCACAACATCAGACAGTAGTTTTGATGGTTCATGAATAATGTTTGTGTGTTTAGCGTCACCGACTAAAGTGCGGGCAAGGGAGTCGTGATTTTTAAACGGAATCTTCACTCATCATGGAACACAAATCTGAGTAGTAGTAGTTTTATCATGTCATTGAGCTGTGTGAGAATATAGCTGCATACTCGCAGTCACCTCAACACAAGTCATTCTCATGGTCTGAGAAAAGGATTATTTGAAACTCTTTCGGGAAAAACAAGTATTACATAAATAATATAGATAATAGAAATAAGGTAATTATTGAAAAATAATTATTTTATTTTATTATAATTTCTTAGCCACGCAGGAAAACATTGAAATTGATCAATAACGGTGAGTGTTGACCGAGACTGAGTGATTGATGTGAAACTATCTGCAATAAATGTGACACGTTGAGTCTCTTAAAACATCTGCGCCGTTCTCTCGCCGCCGTGCTGCAGGAACAATGTTCCTGGAGTTTTGCTGCTTTTGTTTAGATCACGATTCTTCACGTGACGCCCATAGTGAGTCCAACTGGGTCACAGACGCAGTGGGAGCAACGCTGTTCACCAACTCAACTCAACACGAGCTGCACTTGGGGCTGTTGAACGCCCATCTACCCCACGCTACGCAGAGGTCGCAAACGGGTACCCGATACCCGTACCCTACCTGATACCCGTACCCTACCGATACCCGTACTCTACCCGATACCCGTACCCTACCCGATACCCGTACCCTACCCGATACCCGTACCCTACCCGATACCCGTACCTCTACCCGATACCCGTACTCTACCCGATACCCGTACCCTACCCGATTACCCTACCCGACACCCGTACCCTACCCGATACCCGTACCCTACCGGATACCCGTACCCTACCCGATACCCGTACTCTACCCGATACCCGTACCCGATACCCGTACCCTACCCGATACCCGTACTCTACCCGATACCCGTACCCTGCCTGATACCCTACCCGATACCCGTACCCTACCCGATACCCGTACCCTACCCGATACCCGTACTCTACCCGATACCCGTACCCTGCCTGATACCCTACCCGATACCCGTACCCTACCCGATACCCGTACCCTACCCGATACCCGTACCCTACCCGTACCCTACCCGATACCCGTACCCTACCCGATACCCGTACCCTACCCGATACCGCTACCCTACCCGATACCCGTACTCTACCCGATACCGTACCCGATACCCGTACCCTACCCGATACCCGTACCCTACCCGATACCCGTACCCTACCCGATACCCGTACCCTACCGATACTGTACCCTACCCGATACCCTACCGATACCGTACCCTGCCCGATACCGTACCCTACCCGATACCCGTACCCTACCCGATACCCGTACCCTACCCGATACCCGTACCCTACCCGATACCCGTACCCTACCGTACCTACCCGATACCCGTACCCTGCCCGATACCCGTACCCTGCCTGAACCCTACCCGATACCCGTACCCTACCCGATACCCGTACCCTACCCGATACCCGTACCCGATACCCGTCCCTACCCGATACCCGTACCCTACCCGATACCCGTACCCTACCTGATACCCGTACTCTACCCGATACCCGTACCCTACCCGATACCCGTACTCTACCCGATACCCGTACCCTACCCGATACCCGTACCCTACCGAACCCGTACCTACCCGACACCCTACCCTACCCGATACCCGTACCCTACCCGATACCCGTACCCTACCCGATACCCGTACCCTACCCGACACCCGTACCCTACCCGACACCCGTACCCTACCCGATACCCGTACCCTACCCGATACTCGTACCCTACCCGATACCCGTACCCTACCCGATACCCGTACCCTACCCGATACCCGTACCCTACCCGATACTCGTACCCTACCCGATACCCTACCCGATACCCGTACCCTACCCGATACCCGTACCCTACCCGATACCCGTACCCTACCCGATACCCGTACCCTACCCGATACCCGTACCCTACCCGATACCCGTACTCTACCCGTACCCTACCCGATAGCCAGCTACCCGTACCCGACCGGGTAAGGGTAGCCGGGTACCCGTTTGCGACCCTGGTGCGGCCGGGTACGGGTAGGCCGTGAGTCACTGGTGAGTCACCGTTTGTCACTCATTTCGGGTGACAATGTGTGACGAGGGGGGGGGGGTCAGACATTTGTGACGATGTGTGACGAGGGGGGGGGGGGTGACGAATGTGACGTCACATCAA
Organism: Lethenteron camtschaticum; assembly: GCA_018977245.1. Taxonomy (NCBI): domain Eukaryota; kingdom Metazoa; phylum Chordata; class Hyperoartia; order Petromyzontiformes; family Petromyzontidae; genus Lethenteron; species Lethenteron camtschaticum. Next base: position 4,564 of record WFAB01001877.1, on the reverse strand, counting down.
AATGCGCGACTTCAAATAAATACGGACGACACGTTCTACTTAACTAAACAGACTTTTTATTAAATGTTTTCTCCTACAACATCAGAGTGCAGCGCCACACTGAATACGCACCACAATGACAATCGTTTTCAGCGATTTGAAGCATGCTTTGTTTAGGGGGGGCGGACTTTTTGTGACGCCGTGTGACAAAGTGGGGGGGGGGAGGGGGTCAAAAATCTTCCAAAATCTCGTGACGTCATTTATGGCGTCTCATCGCAGGCGACCATCGCGAACACTTTGGGTTCAACGACGGAGCTGGAGTCACCGAGAGGCGAGGTCACAATCCGCTTCGACTGTTTCTCTTGTTCTACATCTCACAGCCAATCAAGTGGAATGTCCAATGCAACCGACCAGGGGAAGATGACACATCTGATGGTTGTTATGGAGTCACTGGCCGACACCATCAACGCAGCAAACTAGAGAACCCGTTTCCTCCTCCACCCACTCACGTGTTAGTGCCTCAACCCCGCAACGCACGAGTCACTAGAGACAAAGTCGACCCCTGTGAACAACACAACAAGGTGAGTGAGACTGTGCACCTCGCAACGCACGAGTCACTAGTGACAAAGTCGACCCTCTGTGAACAACACAACAAGGTGAGTGAGACTGTGCACCTCACAACGCGCCACTAGTGACAAAGTCGACCCTCTGTGAACAACACAACAAGGTGAGTGTGAGACCGAGCACCTCACAACGCGTCACTAGCGGCAAAGTCGACCCTCTGTGAACAACACAACAAGGTGAGTGAGACCGAGCACCTCACAACGCGTCACTAGCGACAAAGTCGACCCTCTGTGAACAACACAACAAGGTGAGTGAGACTGTGCACCTCACAACGAACGAGTCACTAGCAGCAAAGTCGACCCTCTGTGAACAACACAACAAGGTGAGTGAGACCGTGCACCTCACAACGAACGAGTCACTAGCGACAAAGTCGACCCTCTGTGAACAACACAACGAGGTGAGTGAGACCGAGCACCTCACAACGCGTCACTAGTGACAAAGTCGACCCTCTGTGAACAACACAACAAGGTGAGTGAGACTGTGCACCTCACAACGAACGAGTCACTAGCAGCAAAGTCGACCCTCTGTCAACAACACAACAAGGTGAGTGAGACTGTGCACCTCACAACGAACGAGTCACTAGTGGCAAAGTCGACCCTCTGTCAACAACACAACAAGGTGAGTGAGACTGTGCACCTCACAACGAACGAGTCACTAGCAGCAAAGTCGACCCTCTGTGAACAACACAACAAGGTGAGTGAGACCGAGCACCTCACAACGCGTCACTAGCGGCAAAGCAGAAGACGGTGAGGGGAGCGCGAGAGCCGCCCGGCTAGCGGAGTGCAGCGTCGTGGGAGCGAGTCCGTGACGCCGGCCCCGAGCCCCGAGCCCCACCCCCCTAGGGCCCCCCGAGGGGGCGGCGCTGGCTGCTGCCGGCGCTGCGGCTGCTTGTTCCACGAGGCGGGGACGGTGCGGCTCCTCAAGCGTCAGACGCAGCGACTCTGTGGGCGGCGCGAAGCTGCCCTTCGCAAGCAGCGCCTCCGGGCGCGGCGGACTCGGCATGTCGGAGCTAAAGAAGTGCTAGACACACGGAGACACGTAGATTAGCCCGGTGGGTGACGGTGATCGACACACACACACAGAGACTCGCACAGAGACGCGTAGAGTAGCACGGTGCGTGACGGTGATCGACACACACACACACAGAGACTCGCACAGAGACACGTAGACGAGCTGGTGCGTGACGGTGATCGACACACACACACAGAGACTCGCACAGAGACACGTAGATGAGCTGGTGCGTGACGGTGACCGACACACACACACAGAGACTCGCACAGAGACACGTAGACGAGCTGGTGGGTGACGGTGATCGACACACACACACAGAGACTCGCACAGAGACACGTAGACGAGCTCGGTGGGTGACGGTGATCGACACACACACACAGAGACTCGCACAGAGACACGTAGACGAGCTGGTGGGTGACGGTGACCGACACACACACACAGAGACTCGCACAGAGACACGTAGATGAGCTCGGTGGGGTGACGGTGATCGACACACACACACACAGAGACTCGCACAGAGACACGTAGACGAGCTGGTGGGTGACGGTGACCGACACACACACACAGAGACTCGCACAGAGACACGTAGACGAGCTGGTGGGTGACGGTGACCGACACACACACACAGAGACTCGCACAGAGACACGTAGATTAGCTGGTCGGTGACGGTGATCGACACGCACACAGAGACTCGCACAGAGACACGTAGATGACCACGGTGGGTGACGGTGATCGACACGCACACAGAGACTCGCACAGAGACACGTAGATGACCACGGTGGGTGACGGTGATCGACACACACACAGAGACTCGCACAGAGACACGTAGATGAGCTCGGTGGGTGACGGTGATCGACACGCACACAGAGACTCGCACAGAGACACGTAGATGACCACGGTGGGTGACGGTGATCGACACACACACAGAGACTCGCACAGAGACACGTAGATGACCACGGTGGGTGACGGTGATCGACACACACACAGAGACTTGCACAGAGACACGTAGAGTAGCTCGGTGGGTGACGGTGATCGACACGCACACAGAGACTCGCACAGAGACACGTAGATCAGCTGGTGGGTGACGGTGATCGACACGCACACAGAGACTCGCACAGAGACACGTAGATGAGCTGGTGGGTGATGGTGACCGACACACACACAGAGACTCGCACAGAGACACGTAGACGAGCTGGTGGGTGACGGTGATCGACACACACACACAGAGACTCGCACAGAGACGCGTAGATGAACTGGTGCGTGACGGTGATCGACACACACACACAGAGACTCGCACAGAGACACGTAGATCAGCACGGTGCGTGACGGTGACTGACACACACACAGAGACTCGCACAGAGACACGTAGATGAGCTCGGTGGGTGACGGTGATCGACACGCACACACAGAGACTTGCACAGAGACACGTAGATGAGCTGGTGGGTGACGGTGACCGACACACACACAGAGACTCGCACAGAGACTCGCACAGATACACGTAGAGTAGCACGGTGGGTGACGGTGATCGACACGCACACAGAGACTCGCACAGAGACACGTAGACGAGCTGGTGGGTGACGGTGATCGACACGCACACAGAGACTCGCACAGATACACGTAGAGTAGCACGGTGGGTGACGGTGACCGACACGCGCACAGAGACTCGCACAGAGACGCGTAGATGAACACGGTGGGTGACGGTGACCGACACGCACACAGAGACTTGCACAGAGACACGTAGACGAGCTGGTGCGTGACGGTGATCGACACACACACACAGAGACTCGCACAGAGACACGTAGACGAGCTGGTGGGTGACGGTGATCGACACACACACAGAGACTCGCACAGAGACGCGTAGATGAGCTGGTGCGTGACGGTGACCGACACACACACAGAGACTCGCACAGAGACGCGTAGATGAACACGGTGGGTGACGGTGACCGACACACACACACAGAGACTCGCACAGAGACACGTAGATGAGCTGGTGCGTGACGGTGATCGACACGCACACAGAGACTCGCACAGAGACACGTAGATGAGCTCGGTGGGTGACGGTGACCGACACACACACAGAGACTCGCACAGAGACACGTAGATGAGCTGGTGCGTGACGGTGATCGACACGCACACAGAGACTCGCACAGAGACACGTAGATGAGCTCGGTGGGTGACGGTGACCGACACACACACAGAGACTCGCACAGAGACGCGTAGATGAGCCGGTGGGTGACGGTGATCGACACACACACACAGAGACTCGCACAGAGACTCGCACAGAGACACGTAGATGAGCTCGGTGGGTGACGGTGACCGACACACACACAGAGACTTGCACAGAGACACGTAGATGAGCTCGGTGGGTGACGGTGACCGACACACACACAGAGACTCGCACAGAGACACGTAGATGAGCTGGTGGGTGACGGTGACCGACACACACACACAGAGACTCGCACAGAGACACGTAGATGAGCTGGTGGGTGACGGTGACCGACACACACACACAGAGACTCGCACAGAGACACGTAGATGAGCTGGTGGGTGACGGTGACCGACACACACACACAGAGACTCGCACAGAGACACGTAGATGAGCTGGTGGGTGACGGTGACCGACACACACACACAGAGACTCGCACAGAGACGCGTAGATGAGCCGGTGGGTGACGGTGACCGACACACACACAGAGACTCGCACAGAGACTCGCACAGAGACACGTAGATGAGCTGGCGCCCGTCGCTGGAGGCGTTGGCTCACCCCACGTGGACGTCCGGGCTGGTAGCGGCCGCCACGCCGGCGCTGCGTCCGTGACGCCGCGGCGAGGGGGGCGGCAAGCGGCGCCGGCAAGACCGCCGCCGGAAGCCTGTCCGGAGCACGCTCCGTGCCGTGAGGACGGTCGGTCGGGGAAGGGGAAGCTGAACCGTGACACGTGTGTGTGTGCGC
>WFAB01001876.1:62500-77237 GCA_018977245.1 Lethenteron camtschaticum | reverse complement strand
CGGTGGCTAGGAGATGTTAACTCCTCGCCTGGTGTGCAGGAGGTCGTGGGGTTTGGATCACGACCCTGGATGGCCCTGGCTGCTGTGTATTTGGAGTTTGCATGTCTTTCTCTCATCATCATCACGGTGGCTAGGAGATGTTAACTACCTCGCCTGGTGTGCAGGAGGTCGTGGGTTTGATCACGACCCGGATGCCTGCTGCTGCTGCTGTATATATGGAGTCTGCGTGTTCTCCCTCATCATCATCACGGTGGCTTGGAGATGTTAACTACCTCGCCTGGTGTGCAGGAGGTCGTGGGTTTGATCACGACCCTGATGCCTGCTGCTGCTGCTGTATATTTGGAGTCTGCGTGTCTCTCCCTATGGTTGCGTGGATATTTCTCCAGGTCCTCCGGTTTTCCCCCTCCACATTTGTGGTCAACGTCACCACGCGAGTATTCGGCTGCTGCTGTAAGTGTCCACGTGGTGATGATGACGATACGCCACTTGGTTGAGATATCATTTGTGATGACAATTGCTCAGTGGGGCCTTACATGGTAACCATAAACATAGTTTAGTTTGGGTCTCTATGAGTATGGGTCTCTATGAGTTTGAGTCTCTGTGAGTGTGGGTCTCTATGAGTATGGGTCTCTGTGAGTATGGGTCTCTATGAGTATGGGTCTCTGTGAGTATGGGTCTCTATGAGTATGGGTCTCTGTGGATCTATGGGTCTGGATGAGTGTGGGTCTCTATGAGTATGGGTCTCTGTGAGTATGGGTCTCTATGAGTATGGGTCTCTATGAGTATGGGTCTCTGTGGATCTATGGGTCTGGATGAGTGTGGGTCTCTATGAGTATGGGTCTCTGAGTATGGGTCTCTGTGAGTATGTGGGTCTCTGTGAGATGGGTCTCTATGAGTATGGGTCTCTGTGAGTATGAGTCTCTGTGAGTATGAGTCTCTATGAGTGTGGGTCTCTATGAGTATGGGTCTCTGTGAGTGTGGGTCTCTGTGTGGGTCTCTGTGGGTCTCTGTGTGTCTCTATGAGTATGGGTCTCTATGAGTATGGGTCTCTGTGGATCTATGGGTCTGGATGAGTGTGGGTCTCTATGAGTATGGGTCTCTGAGTATGGGTCTCTGTGAGTATAGGTCTCTGTGAGTATGGTCTCTGTGAGTATGGGTCTCTATGAGTATGGGTCTCTGTGTCTCTGTGAGTATGAGTCTCTATGAGTGTGGGTCTCTATGAGTATGGGTCTCTGTGAGTATGGGTCTCTGTGAGTATGGGTCTCTGTGAGTATGAGTCTCTGTGAGTATGGGTCTCTGTGAGGATGGGTCTCTGTGAGTGTGGGTCTCTGTGAGTATGGGTCTCTATGAGTATGGGTCTCTGTGAGTATGGGTCTCTGTGAGTGTGGGTCTCTGTGAGTGTGGGTCTCTGTGAGTATGGGTCTCTATGAGTATGGGTCTCTGTGAGTGTGGTCTCTGTGGGTCTCTGTGTCTCTATGAGTATGGGTCTCTATGAGTCTCTATGAGTATGGGTCTCTGTGAGTGTGGGTCTCTGTGAGTATGGGTCTCTGTGAGTGTGGGTCTCTGTGAGTGTGGGTCTCTGTGAGTATGGGTCTCTATGAGTATGGGTCTCTGTGAGTGTGGGTCTCTGTGAGTGTGGGTCTCTGTGTCTCTATGAGTATGGGTCTCTATGAGTCTCTATGAGTATGGGTCTCTGTGTCTCTGTGTCTCTGTGAGTATGGGTCTCTGAGTGTGGGTCTCTATGAGTATGGGTCTCTGTGTCTCTGTGAGTATGGGTCTCTGTGTCTCTATGAGTATGGGTCTCTATGAGTATGGGTCTCTATGAGTATGAGTCTCTGAGTATGGGTCTCTGTGTCTCTATGAGTATGGGTCTCTGTGGGTCTATGGGTCTGGATGAGTATGGGTCTCTGTGAGTATGGGTCTCTGTGAGTATGGGTCTCTGTGAGTATGGGTCTCTGTGAGTATGGGTCTCTGTGGGTCTCTATGAGTATGGGTTATTATGAGTATGGGTCTCTGTGGGTCTATGGGTCTGGATGAGTATGGGTCTCTATGAGTATGGGTCTCTGTGGGTCTATGGGTCTGGATGAGTATGGGTCTCTGTGAGTATGGATCTCTGTGGGTCTATGGGTCTGGATGAGTATGGGTCTCTATGAGTATGGGTCTCTGTGAGTATGGATCTCTGTGGGTCTATGGGTCTGGATGAGTATGGGTCTCTATGAGTATGGATCTCTATGAGTATGGGTCTCTAAGTATGGGTCTCTGTGGGTCTATGGGTCTGGATGAGTATGGGTCTCTATAAGTATGGGTCTCTGTGGGTCTATGGATCTGGATGAGTATGGGTCTCTGTGAGTCTGGGTCTCTGTGGGTCTATGAGTCTCTATGAGTATGGGTCTCTGTGGGTCTATGGGTCTGGATGAGTATGGGTCTCTATGAGTATGGGTCTCTGTGGGTCTATGGGTCTGGATGAGTATGGGTCTCTGTGAGTATGGGTATCTGTGGGTCTATGAGTCTCTATGAGTATGGGTCTCTGTGAGTATGGGTCTCTGTGGGTCTCTATGAGTATGGGTTATTATGAGTATGGGTCTCTGTGGGTCTATGGGTCTGGATGAGTATGGGTCTCTATGAGTATGGGTCTCTGTGGGTCTATGGGTCTGGATGAGTATGGGTCTCTGTGAGTATGGATCTCTGTGGGTCTATGGGTCTGGATGAGTATGGGTCTCTGAGTATGGGTCTCTGTGGGTCTATGGGTCTGGATGAGTATGGGTCTCTGAGTATGGGTCTCTGTGGGTCTATGAGTCTCTGTGAGTATGGGTCTCTGTCGGATGCTGTGGGATTGGGACCCTGGGTTTGAGTCTGGGTTTCTGCTGCCTGTGATGAACCCAGACTGAGAGATCCTGGGTTCGAGTCCGGTGTGAAAAAAAGAAATCCGCGCACGCCATATATAGGAGGAACCAACACTCAAAACTCCGCACGGACTGATTCAAGAATCCGTCGCGTGCACTGCCGACTTGCAAGCCGAGACATCGACTGGGTGCCGTTAATGCGCTCATCATCATTTTTCACAATTTTCTTTTTAAAATACAGACACACGCACACACACACACTCACACACACAGACCAACCCACCCACCAACCCACCCACCAACCCACCAACCCACCAATCCACCCACCCAACCACCCAACTTACCCACCCAACCCACCCAACCCACCCATCAATCCACCCACCAACCCACCCAACCCACCCAACCCACCCACCACCAACCCACCCACAAGTTTTCATCAAAAATAAGTATAACCCGTAAAAACAAAGTTTTTCACTATAAATCCTTTATATGCGTGGCGGCGAGAGTCCTCTCGTCCTCTGGCTTGAGATGGCTGCCACCTATGGGTCAGATGATTGTCTGCCAGTATTAAGCAATTGGTAATTAAATATTTAATTTGTTTTCCCTAAACAGTGTAAAATTTTGGAAAAAAAATTTCACGAACATTAATTGTCTCGCACAACGAGTCTGTGTGCAAAATGTCAACTCGATTGGATCACGGGAAGTGGGTTAAAAACGACCGAAAGATTTGCACGGTCCTAAGCAAGCAAGCAAGCACGCAAGCAAGCAAGCGAACTTACTATAAAGGATTTAAAAAGGATTCCGTGCTGGAGCCGTCGTTTCTCGCGCTCTCTGCGGCGTTAGAGGCTGCTGAGCTGTGGCGAATTCCCTCCTCTTCCTGCCAGCGCTGTCTGTTGCTGCGTGTGTGTGTCTGTGTGTGTGTGTGTCTGTGTGTGTGTCTGTGTCTGTGTGTGTGTGTGTCTGTGTGTGTGTGTGTGTGTGTCTGTGTGTGTGTCTGTGTGTGTGTGTCTGTTGCTGCGTGTGTGTCTGTGTATTGTGTGCGCGTGTCTGTGTGCATGTCTGTGTGCATCTGTGTTTGTGTCTGTGTGTGTGTCTGTGTGTATGTGTCTGTGTGTGTGCGTGTGTCTGTGTGCGTGTGTGGTGGGGTTGGGTGGAAGAGTGAGGAGCGGTGGTGCAGCAGTTAGCGCTACGCTGCGCTACAAACCTGGCGACCCGGGTTCGATTCCCGCTCACGCCAACATCAGTGACGATTATCCGAACCGGTCCTGGGCCTCCCCTAGGTCGACTCAGCCTGAAATTAGGACCTGGTGCGGTGTGTAAACATCGCCACTGGGGAGACAAAGGCGGCCGGGCGTGGTGCTGGCCACCCACCCCTCGTGTGCCGTGCCGGCCTTCATAGGTGCTCGCTAACAACACTCACTCCAACAATCTGTTAAGGCTACACGGTGTGTAGCCTTAACAGTGTGTGTGTGTATTCGTGTGTGTTCGTGTGTGTGTATCCGTGTGTGTGTGTATCCGTGTGTGTATCCTTGTGTGTGTTCGTGTGTGTGTGTCCGTGTGTGTGTCCGTGTGTCTGTGTGTGTGTGTCTGTGTGTGTGTCCGTGTGTGTGTGTCCGTGTGTGTGTGTCCGTGTGTGTGTGTGTGTGTCTGTGTGTGTGTGGTGGGGTTGGGTGTAAGAGAGAGAGAGCGAGGAGGAGGAGGAAGACAGGGGAAGGCTCTCCGCTAGTTTCCTGTGTGTGGCAGGCACGGGCCGGCAAGATAAACCCGGCTCTGTACACCATCACGGTGACACGAGCATGCGTGCGTGTGTGTGCGTGTAGTGTGTGTGCGCGTGTGTGTGCGTGTGTGTGTGCGTGTAGTGCGTGTGTATGTGTTCGTGTGTGTGCGCGTGCGTGCGTGTGTGTGCTCGTGTGCGTGCGTGTGTGCGTGTGTGTGCGTGCGCGTGTGTGTGTGCGTGTGTGTATGTGTGTATGTGCGTGTGTGTGCGTGTGTGCGTGTGTGTGTGTGCGTGTGTGTGTGTGCTCGTGTGTGTGTGTGCGTGTGTGCGTGTGTGTGTGCGTGTGCTCGTGTGCATGTGCGTTTGTGTTCGTGTGTGCGTGTGCGTGCGCGTGTGTGTGTGTGTGCGCGTGTGCGTGTGTGTGCTCCTACAGCCTGTCAAGGCTATACGGGGGATCTTTGTCTTTGAGTAGCTGGTGTAGCGGTGTGTAGTAAACATCGCCACTGGGGAGACAACGGCGGCCGGGCGTGGTGCTGGCCACCCACCCCTCGTGTGCCACAGTCGCTCGCTCACAGCACTTGCCCCGACAGTCTGTATCAGGCTAAGCGGAGGACCTTTGTCTTTGTCTTTGTGCAAGGAGCGGTGACGCAGCGGTTAGCGCGCGGCCCCACGAACCCCGTGACCCCGTGACCCCAGTTCGATTCCCGCCCACAGCCAACAACGTTGTTGACACGCCAATCTTCGCTCTCCCGATGCGAAGCTGTGTGCCACGATGGCTGGGAGATGTTAACGACCTCTCCTGGCACGCAGGAAGTCGTGGGTTCTCTGTCTCAGTCCCCGTGGTCGCGTGATTTTTAAATCCTTTATATTAAGTTCGCTTGCTTGCTTGCTTGCGTGCTTGCGTGCTTGCTTACGACCGCGCAAATCTTTCGCTCGTTTTTTAACCCACTTCCCGTGATCCAATCGAGCTGATATTTTCCACACAGACTCGTTGTGCGAGACAATTAATGTTCGTGAAAATTTTTTTCCAAAATTTTACACTGTTTAGGGAAAACAAATTAAATATTTAATTACCAATTGCTTATACTGGCAGACAATCATCTGACCCATAGGTGGCAGCCATCTCAAGCCAGAGGACGAGAGGACTCTAGCCGCACGCATATAAAGGATTTATAGTGAAAAACTTTGTTTTTACGGGTTAATTTTTTCCCCTCCACATTTTGGATCAACACGGCGCGTTTAGCGAGTTTGTCTGCTGCTGTAAATGTCCACGTGATGATGGTAAGCCAGACCACGACATTGCAGCTCAGTGGGGGCCTTACCGAGCAAAATAAAAGTGGTTTAGTTTTAGAATGCGCGTGTGTTCACGTGTGTGTGGGGAGCGGTGGTGCAGCGGTTAGCGCGCTCTGCTACGAACCCGGCGGCCCGAGTTCAATTCCCGCTCGCGGCCAACACCGGCGACAATTATCTGAACCGGTCCTGGGCCTCCCCTAGGTCGACTCAGCCTCAAATGAGTACCTGGTGTGTGAAACATCACCACTAGGGAGACAAAGGCGGCCGGGCGTGGTGCTGGCCACNCACCCCCTCGTGTGCCGTTCTGGCCTTCATAGGTGCTCGCTAACAGCACTTGCCCCTACAGTCTGTTAAGGCTATATGGGGATCTTTGTCTTTGTTGGGGAGCGGTGGTGCAGTGGTTAGCACCAAGCTCCGCTACGAACCCGGCGACCCGAGTTCGATTCCCGCTCACGGCAACACCGGCGACAATTATCTGAACGGTCCTGGGCCTCCCCTAGGTCGACTCAGCCTCAAATGAGTACCTGGTGCGGTGTGTAAACTTGGGGAGACAAAGGCGGTCGGGCGTGGTGCTGGCCACCCACCCCTCGTGTGCCGTTCCGGCCTTCATAGGTGCTCGCTAACAGCACTTGCCCCTCAGCCTGTTAAGGCTACCCGGGGACCTTTGTCTTTGTGCGTGCGAGTGATTGCGTGAGCGGTGGGCGCAGTGGTGAGCGCACCACGCCACGAATCGCTCATCTTCGCTGTACAGCACTGCCCCAGCCAGCGGCGGCAATTCCACATTCGCATGGCCGGGGGCCCATAGTCCTACACCGCAGGGCACGCTGCAGCTGCTGCTGACTCGGGACTTTGCGATTGCGAGCGGCTCGCTCCGCCACTGGGAGAACGCGGACATTCACAAACTGTACCGAGTCACAGCCACCAAGTCAGCTTGCCACGTTAGGGCAGCATGCCATATTTACTGGGAAGCTGGGGTCAACCCTGGCCCTGGGTTCACACACACACACAAAACAACAACTGCCGTTCGCCACTAAGTGGCGGTGACGTCAGCACGGCGCTTGTGCCAGGCTACGTGCACGTTGAGGCCACGTGAAGTGTCGAACGCCCGCTGGCAGGAGGTCACGGGGCAGACCCAGAAGGTGCCATGGGGTTAACCGACTAAGATGACCGAGATGACTGGCTGATGCGCCACCTGTGCCCCCTACTGTACCAACTTGCTGTGCTTTAGCCACCTGGCGGTCCGCTCGTTGTTGTGAGCGTCGCTCCTCTGCCATCCGTTGTTGCTGGAGGGCGACTGCCTCCAACTGCCCAGTAGCGTCCTTCACGAGCCTCCTCCACTGAGGCCGATCTTGACACCGCTGGTACCGGTCATCGGCAAGTCCACTCAGCTCCACGTCCTCATGTACCACATCACTCCATCTCTTCTCCAGCCCGTGCCGCGCTCGTTTAGCCCCCTATATCTGGACAAACAAAATCTGTTTAAACATGCTGGGTCATGTAGCCCGCATGCCCAGCCACCGCATGCCTAAACAGATTTTTTCTGCCGGAAGAGCTCACCGATGGGACGTTGTCCAGATCTTTCAAGGATTTATGAGCTCCTCACACAATCCAGCCTGGTTAAACCAGGATGGATCGTAGGCAGGCCAGCCTAAATGTTTTTAACTGGCGAAGATGTTCCATTAGGGGGGTCCAACGTTGCCCAAACACATAGAAGGGAGGGAATGACCGTGGCCAAGAAGACCCGAAATTTCGTGTGGAGCGACAGACCAGGTAGCTTCCACACAGCGTTATGAAGCCGATGACTGATTCAGAGTGAGACCTCTGCTGTCAAACTGGAGCGGTCATAAGCACACTGCCCAGGTATGGAAAAACCCAAAAAAGTACCACTAAAACATGTGTTAAACACCGCCATTCACCACTAAGTAGCAGTGACATCACCATGACGCTTGTGCCAGGCTATGTGCACGTTGAGGCCACTTGAAGTGTCGAACACCCGCTGGCAGGAGGTCACGGGGCAGACCCAGGTGCCACGGGTCAACTGAGATGAGTGGCTGATGCACCACCTGTGCCCCTACTGTGACAACTTGCTGTGCTTTAGCCACCCGGCGCTCCGCTCGTTGTTGTTAGCTTCCACACAGCGTTACGCAACCGATGAAAAGATATTGCCGCTCGACTGATTCGGAGTGAGACCTCTGAATCCAAACCGGAGCCGGTCATAAGCACACTGCCCAGGTATGGGAAACTCTCCACTCTCTCCACTACTGCCCCATCACTAATTGAGAGTTGTGGGGGTGGAGTGTCCGATGGTATAAAATACCCAGGCAGGTGCTTCGTTTTGGTGGGGCTGATGGTAAGGCCCCACCTCTTAGTGGCACGTTCCAGGTTCAGCAGCAGCGCCTCCAACTCCTCCTCTGAGTGAGCAGCAATTACCAGATCATCGCATACATAACATGGTTGCCCAATAGGGAGCCATCCCTTGACCGCACCCGGGCATCGATCAGCCTCCCATTGTATCTGTACCAGATGGAAATTCCTCCGGTACAGCCATCGAAGGCTTCACGAACTACGTGGTCGAAATAGATGTTAAATAATGAGGAAGCACACACACACATCCACACACACCTCCACACACATCCACACACATCCACACACACATCCACACACATCCACACACACATCCACACACACACATCCACACACACACATCCACACACCACACACATCCACACACACACACATCCACACACACACATACACACACACACACACACACACACACATACACACACCCACACACACNCACACACACACACACACACACACACACACAATCCACGCAGACACACACACACACACACACACACACACACACNCACACACACACACATCCACACACACAACACATCCACACACACACACNTCCACACACACACACCAGCGAACGTCACGTGAGTTGGCTCTCAGATCAAACATTCCACGTTCTCGTGCTAAGGAGACGATGGGCCGATCGGCGCGTGACATCTAGCGTGGGACTGCCTTGGGTAGGCTCAGCCTAAAGATCAATTGCTTGTGCAAATACATGTGAATGATGATGACGGTGGTGGTGGTGGTGGGTGTGGATGATGATGACAATTCATATTTCAAAACGAGCGAATAAATTATGACAGTTAAGCTGAACAGTCAACAGCAAGCCCAAACGTGTGGCACGCCTAATCATCAATCATGCGAATTGTCACACAGACACACACGGACACACAAAGACAAAGATTCCACCCGCCCCCGTGTAGCCTGTTACAGACTGCCGGGGCAAGTGCTGTTAGTAGCGAGCAGTAGCCCGCTACACACCGCAGAGGGCCCAGCGTCAATCTAGGGCAGGCCCAGGAGACTGGTTGGGGCAATCGAAGCCGGTGCCGGGTGGCCGTGAGCGGAATTGAACTCGGCTCTATGCCTGGAACACGCGCACAGCGGCGGTGCAATCTGGATACGCACGCACGCACACACTCCGCTCTCACGAGCACGTGTTCCGCACGGAGTCTAGGCGACTACAGGGTTTGGTTATCGTGACCAGGCAAGGCCCCGCGCACTGAGCTGCCCGTGTCGATCTGTGCTCAGAAGCCACCTGGCCAACACAAGTGATAGCTCGGCGATAGTGGCAGATTATCATCTTCATCATCGTCATCATCGTCATCACGTGGTAATTTATAGCAGCAGGCAAATAAACGCGTGTCTCTACAGACTAAGGCACTCAGAGAGACCCACAGAGACCCATACTCATAGAGACCCATAGAGACCCACAGAGACATAGAGACTCAGAGACTCAGAGACTCATAGAGACTCATAGAGACCCACAGAGACATACTCATAGAGACCCATAGACACAGAGACCCATACTCATAGTGACTCATAGAGACCCACAGAGACCCATACTCATAGAGACTCATAGAGACCCACAGAGACCCATACGCATAGAGATCCATAGATCCACAGAGACCCATACTCATAGAGACTCATAGAGACCCACAGAGACCCATACGCATAGAGATCCATAGATCCACAGAGACCATACTCATAGAGACTCATAGAGACCCACAGAGACATACTCATAGAGACTCATAGAGACCCACAGAGACATACGCATAGAGACTCACAGAGACCCATACTCATAGAGATCCATAGATCCACAGAGACCCATACTCATAGAGACTCATAGAGACCCACAGAGACCCATACTCATAGAGACCCACAGAGACATACTCATAGAGACTCAGAGACCCACAGAGACCCATACTCACAGAGACTCATAGAGACCCACAGAGACCCACAGAGACTCACACTAAAACTAAACTATTCTTAGTCTTACCAGGTAAGGCTCCACTTTGCTACGTAGATATTTCTTCAGAGGTGACCTCACCACCACAAATAATAGCTCAACTTAGTGGCTTAGCATCATCATCATCACGTGGACATTTACATCAGCAGCCAAACACTCTAGACGAGTGGTGACGTCGATTCTAAATGTGGAGGGAAAAACCAGAAGACCCGGAGAAAAATCCACGCGACCACAGAGAGAGAGACGCAGACTCCAAATCTACAGCAGCAGGCGTCAGGGTCGGGATGGAACCCACGACTTCCTGTACACCAGGCGAGGTAGTTAACATCTCCTAGCCGCTGCGGTGACTGCATGCGTTTACGTAACTAATGCGTGATTAGGAGAAACATAGACACCGATAGAGTTCCATAGAGACCCACAGAGTTCCAAAGAGACCCACAGACTCCCACAGAGACCCACAGACTCACAAAGAGACCCATAGACTCACACAGAGACCCATAGACTCACACAGAGACCATAGACTCACACAGAGACCCATAGACTCAGAAAGAGACACAGCGACTCACACAGAGACCCAAAGTCTCATAAAGAGACCCACAGACTCACACAGAGACCCACAGACTCACACAGAGACCCACAGACTCACACAGAGACCCACAGACTCACACAGAGACCCACAGACTCACACAGAGACCCACAGACTCACACAGAGACCCACAGACTCGCACAGAGACCCACAGACTCACACACACAGAGACCCACAGAGACCCACAGACTCACACAGAGACCCACAGACTCGCACAGAGACCCACAGACTCACACAGAGACCCACAGACTCACATAGAGATCCATAGACTCACACAGAGACCCATAGACTCACACAGAGACCCACAGACTCACACAGAGACCCACAGACTCACACAGAGACCCACAGACTCGCACAGAGACCCATAGACTCACAGAGACCCACAGACTCACACAGAGACCCACAGACTCACAGAGACCCACAGACTCACACAGAGACCCGACCCATAGACTCACACAGAGACCCATAGACTCACACAGAGACCCACAGACTCACACAGAGACCCACAGACTCACACAGAGACCCACAGACTCACACAGAGACCCGTAGACTCACCAGAGACCCATAGACTCACAAAGAGACTCACACAGACTCACACAGAGACCCACAGAGACCCACAGACTCACACAGAGACCCACAGACTCGCACAGAGACCCATAGACTCACACAGAGACCCACAGACTCACACAGAGACCCACAGACTCACACAGAGACCCACAGACTCACACAGAGACCCGTAGACTCACACAGAGACCCATAGACTCACACAGAGACCCACAGACTCACACAGAGACCCACAGACTCACACAGAGACCCACAGACTAACACAGAGACCCACAGACTCACACAGACCCACACAGACTCACACAGAGACCCACAGACTCACACAGAGACCCACAGACTCGCACAGAGACCCACAGACTCACACAGAGACCCACAGAGACCCACAGAGACCCACAGACTCACACAGAGACCCACAGACTCGCACAGAGACCCATAGACTCACACAGAGACCCACAGACTCACACAGAGACCCACAGACTCACACAGAGACCCACAGACTCACACAGAGACCCGTAGACTCACCAGAGACCCATAGACTCACAAAGAGACTCACACAGACTCACACAGAGACCCACAGAGACCCACAGAGACCCACAGACTCACACAGAGACCCACAGACTCACACAGAGACCCGTAGACTCACCAGAGACCCATAGACTCACAAAGAGACTCACACAGACTGAGAGAGTCGTGTTTGAACCGTGCCCTGCGGTGTGGCGAGTTGACAAGAAGCACCAACGACGCCCGTGCACAAACATCGGGGAGCAGGAGGGGGGGGGAGGGGGGGGAGGAGGAGGGAGGGGGGAGGAGGGAGGAGGAGGAGGAGGGGGGAGGAGGAGGGGGAGGGGGGAAGGGGGAGGAGGGAGGGGGGAGGAGGGAGAGAGGAGGAGGGGGGGGGAGGGGGGGGGAGGAGGAGGGAGGAGGAGGGGGGGGGAGGAGGAGGAGGGGGGAGGGGGGGGGAGGAGGGGGGAGGAGAGAAGGAGGAAGGAGGGGGAGATGGGTGCTGTTTGTTGCTGGTCCATTCGGTGCTCTTGGTCTTTGGGCCGACAGCTCAACGGCAACCGTGGGTTGGTTGGTGAACCAAGACGCAACACAACAACAACAAAACAACAACGACAACAACAACAACAACAAAACAACAACAACGACAACAACAGNAACAACAACAAAACAACAACGGCGGCAATACTTCACCATTACCTGTCTCTTCTTGCAGCCACGTCTCGTGACAGGAAGTCATCAAGCTCAGCAGCCATTTCTGTTGTCCCACAATGCACTGCCAAGTGGGGTCGCCCGGCGAACGGAGATCAGCCAAGTATCTAAATTGAACAACAACAATAAACAACAACAATAAACAACAACAATATACAACAACAATATACAACAACAATATACAACAACAATATACAACAACAATATACAACAACCAACAACAACAATATACAACAACAATATACAACAACAAACACTTGTTGTGTGCGAGTCTATGGATCTCTGTGTGAGTCTATGGGTCTCTGTGTGAGTCTATGGGTCTCTGTGTGAGTATGTGGGTCTCTGTGTTNGTCTATGGGTCTCTGTGTGAGTCTATGGGTCTCTGTGAGTCTGTGGGTCTCTGTGAGTTTATGGGTCTCTGTGTGAGTCTGTCTCTGTGTGAGTCTATGGGTCTCTGTGTGAGTCTATGGGTCTCTGTGTGAGTCTATGGGTCTCTGTGTGAGTATGTTTCTGTGTGAGTCTATGTGTCTCTGTGTGAGTCTATGGATCTCTGTGTGAGTCTGGGTCTCTGAGTCTATGGGTCTCTGTGTGAGTCTATGGGTCTCTGTGTGAGTTTATGGGTCTCTGTGTGAGTCTATGGGTCTCTGTGTGAGTCTATGGGTCTGTGTGAGTCTATGATGGTCTCTGTGTGAGTCTATGGTCTTTGTGTGAGTCTATGGGTCTCTGTGTGAGTCTATGGGTCTCTGTGTGAGTCTATGTGTCTCTGTGTCTCTGGTCTATGTGTCTCTGTGTGTGGTCTCTGTGTCTCTGTGTGAGTCTATGTGTCTCTGTGTGAGTCTATGGGTCTCTGTGTGAGTCTATGGGTCTCTGTGCGAGTATGTCTCTGTGTGAGTCTATGGGTCTCTGTGTGAGTCTATGGGTCTCTGAGTCTATGGATCTCTGTGTGAGTCTATGTGTCTCTGTGTGAGTCTATGGGTCTCTGTGTGAGTCTATGGGTCTCTGTGTGAGGCTATGTGTCTCTGTAAGAGTCTGTTTCTGTGTGAGTCTATGGGTCTCTGTGTGAGTCTATGGGTCTCTGTGTGAGATTGTCTCTGTGAGTCTATGGGTCTCTGTGTGAGTCTATGGGTCTCTGTTCGAGTCTATGTGTCTCTGTGTGAGTCTATGGTCTCTGTGTGAGTCTATGGGTCTGTGTGAGTCTATGTGTCTCTGTGTGATTATATGGGTCTCTGTGCGAGTCTATGGGTCTCTGTGTGAGTCTATGTCTGTGTGGGTCTATGGGTCTCTGTGTGAGTCTATGGGTCTCTGTGTGAGTAGGTCTCTGGTGAGTCTATGGGTCTCTTAAGAGATGTGGGTTAGACTCGTAAATATATAAAGTTCGTTAAAACCCGCCACCACCCGACACAGCCCTGAGGGTTGACACAACAGAACGTGGCCAATTCGTTAAAATTATTTTATTTCTTTCATTTTGATGATCTCTAATTAGTCGGCCAGTAGCAGCTAGTTTTGCACAGAACTTCAACATTATCAAAATCAAATGGTGTCCTTGTTGGCACGCGTGTTCTGCTATACGCTGAAGTTGTGTTTGGGAGAATTTAATATTTCTCTGATGTCCTTTTAGTCTCGTGTTGATCATTCGTCCTGTTTTCCCACCATAACATTTGCCACACGTGCAGTTAATCCTGTACATGCCTTCGTTGATGCTCGGTAACACATCTTTTGTACCAGATATTAATTCCTGTATTTTATGTACCGTGCCAAATCTGACCCGGATATTTTGTTTTTCCAAACATCTGGTTAGTTTATCAGCTACTCCCGCAATGTACGGTATTTTGACGTGTTAATTCCATGGGCAGTTTAAACGCTCGTGTCATGAACATGTTGAATTTTCACGCTCGGACTGTCACACTGACACTTTCTTACTCGATGAGTGAGTGTCCTTGATGAGAGCAGATCTCTGTGCGGGGTGATGGTGGTGTCACTCTGCATTCAGAAAGGCGTCAGTGTGCGTCTTGTTTCGCTAAACGCTCATGTTATTCAACTATTCACCCCGTCCCAGTAGCATACAGAAATGGTTGAGTTCTGTCAGCTGTTGTTGTTGTTGTTGTTAGTTGTTGTTGGTTGTTGTTGTTGTGGTGGTGGCAGTTGTTGTTGTTGGTTGTTGTTGTTGTGGTGGTGGCAGTTGTTGTTGTTGT